>PVJA010045270.1:0-15742 GCA_004027025.1 Myocastor coypus
TCCTTCCCTTTGAGCAGTTTTTTTTCCCTGTCACCACATCTACGGTACCTTTTGGGATTACATTTACACAGCATATCTGAGCACAACCTGTCCATTTAAGGCTGCAGTAGACCAAGTGGAAAATACAGGCTGGCCTCATGTAATCGATCTCACTGTCCCTTTGAAGCCAGTTTGTTTAAAGAAAAAGAAAGGACCTTTATACTGCTCATTAAATAGTAAAGATTTCTCTTCGAGGAATATAGGTCTCTCCTAGGATACCGCAGGAACCGTGGGGAGCAGGTAGAGCAGGTACGTGAGAGCTCACCTCTTGTCATGATAAATGCCTGTTACTAGAAAAGTCTGCAGGTGCACTAGCTAGAATTTTCAGAAACAGAAATATGTTCGAATAGCTTAATTCCTTGTTCATATTCCTACAGTAAAGTAATAACAGATCAGAAAATGAATTTAATTTTTGAGTTGTTTACATTTATTAATACATTTGCAGTACATAGTGTTTACATTTCCTTGCATAGAGTTGGTATGTACATGAGCCATATTTTGACACCTAAATTTGAGAAACAGATTTTGTTTTATTTTTTCAGTGCCAGGCATTAAGCCCAGAGCCTTTGCACTAAGCTACCTCCCTATCCCTGTTGATTTATTTTTGAAGCAGGATAATCACTAAGTCCCTAAGCATCCCAGGTGGACTTGAGCTGGCAGTTGTCCTGTCTCAGCCTCCTGAGGTGCTGGGATTATAGACCCTGTACCACCATGCCCAGATAAAAGTGCACCATGCTGTGCCATAATTTTTATCTTTAAAAACTTAATCTGGCACGGTGATAGTCTATAATTATGCAAAACACTCTTATCCAGGGATAGCCTTTTCAAGTTCAAGGAGCCATTTAGTGTTCTTAGAAATCACCTGAAGTGCCAAATACTTTGAAATGCATTTTTGGCAATTTAAATGTCAGGATACTTTTGAATATTGAAGCTAAAAAACCCCAATAAATAGTCTTTGAATATTTGCTGAAATAAAAGTGAAATATTCCTTTTGTTTTCTTTCATCTTGAGGCAGGGCCTCACTGCACAGTCCAGAAGGGCCTTAAGCTCACTGTGTAGACCATCCAGGCAATTTCACAGTCTTCCTGCCTCAGCCTGCAATGCTGGGGTTGTAGGTGTGTCAGACCACAACTGTTTGAAAGAGAAATATTCTATTACATGGAAACTTGCCCTTTTCTAACCAGATAACTGCTTTAGTTTTGAATAATTGCTCCTATTTATAATAATTCTTATTTAAGATGTTAGTTGTTCATTTTTGGTGATCAATCAGCAGCAGCAGAATATTTGATAATACCAGTGATTTGTTTGCTAATGGCTGTAATTTATGAATTAATGTTTCATAAAAGGATCTAGCATGAGTCAACAGTTGGAAAGGATGCTATATAAATATTCAGCAAGGCATCCTGTCTCTTAGAAATGGAGAATGTGTGTAGTCAGAAATCTGTCTAATAGAAAAGTAAAAATAGAGCCTTTTATTATGGGATGGGATGCAAAATCTAGCAAAACTGTGACTTATACTGGCATCCAAGAGAGACTGTGTTAGTCTTCTTAAAGATGGCCCATATCACCAGATTTAATACTAGGTAGCACAGGGCTCTTCCTGTCATGCTGAAGACCCCGGGAGAGCTGAGTGCCTCAGTCCACATTCCAGGAGCCGACCCTAGGCCCCTTGCCTCAGTGGGGCTGCAGCAGAGCTGGGCACAGCAACTCCTACCAAGCAGCCCTGTGATCCTGAGCAGGGCGATCCAGGGGAAGGCTTGGAAGACCGCTGGTGATCAGCCACCTGAAACCTTCCTCTAGAATCTCTCTTCAGAAGCACAGTCCCTCTGTATATATTAGAAATCACGCATGCACTTTAAAAGCCAGAGAGACGATATTTCAGGGCACCAGGCATGTCGACCCTGCCCCAGTGCCCCGGAAAGGTTAAGGCATTCCCCTGTATCTATGGTCACAGTAGACTAGGATGGAGCTGCAGCATGGCTGGTGTACCCAGTGCCACCCACCGAGTGTGTGACTAGAGTCCAGCCTGGGACAGAATCAGGGGCTTGCCTTCGCCCAGCCTGGCTTTCCAAGTTCTTGACCCTGACAGCATTTCTGTGACTTAGCATGCCAGTGGAGTTTGGAGGGTACAGAAAGCACTTGGACAGTGGCCTCGGGTGTTCCTAGTGGAAGCAGGCTTCGGAGCTGTGGGTCAAGGTGGTCAGCTTGTGGGTGGTCTCTGTGAGGGGCAGTGAGAGGGTCCTGCTGCCAGCACAGAGGAGGCCGAGGGAGATGCACAGGCTCTGGAGAACTTGGCACTGGGGACTCCATGGGCACCGCAGATGCCCAGTCGGCAGGTGACATATTCCCACTCACCCACCCACCCCCCTGCAGCTCAAGCGCCTCTCCACCCCTTTTCCTTCCCTCGCTGCTGCAGACTCCTCTCCCTCCCCCATCCCCTTCTCCTCCAAGAACAGCCGCCTCCCTGCTTTGGATGACGCCTTTTACCTTGTGCCCTGTTCAGACTTCAGGGTTCTCACCTGAGAGAAGCCATGGGATGATGCCACTTAGCAATATGGGCTCCAGCAGCATCCATCTTCCTGCAAACGACTCAGCTTCGTGGCAGGGCAGGATAGCGCTCCGTGGTGTATTACACACTGTGTGTTCCATGTGCATTTAGGCAAATGTCTTAAGCTGTTTGGGTGTGAGCTGTGTGTGTGCGCACACGTGTTATGCATGTCCACCAGAACGAATGCGCACCACATGCCGGTGTAGGCCGAGTCACCCAGGCTCTCCCCACCCCCGCCTGCATCCTCCCTCACCGCTGGGATTTCCTCGTGCCCATCTTCCAGCCCTCAATGAGCAGCCCTCGAAAGCAGGGTCACAGCGGGCCTGCAAACTGAGCACAGGTGCGTGCCCACCTCCACACCACTGTGTCAGTGCCACTCACACGGAGGTGTCTCTGTTATTCCAATTCTACCTTACAAGCAAAGTTTCCTTGTGCACTGATGTTTTCTGGATGGAATGGGCTGTATTTTATCCATTGTTAAGTACTAGGAATTGAATCCAGGGATTCTGCACTAATCTGCAATCCATACCCCAGTGTATTATTATTATCATGCTTATTATTATTATTAATGTATTTGGTGCAGGGTCTCACTACACAGCTCAGACCTCCCCAGTGCTGGGATTTCAGGCATGCATCACCATGCCTGGTCTTTATTATTATTATTATTATTAATTATTGCCACTATTACTATTTTACTTTGAGAGAGTCTAAGTCACTAAGCTGCCCCAGGTAGGCTCAGGCTCCTGACCCTCCTGCCTCAGTCTCCTCAAGCACTGGGATTATAGCTGTCAGTCACCATACCACATCAGCAGGTATTTTCTCAGTGTTTTGAGAATGGCTCCAGTGCCCCAGGCTCAGCACAGCTCCCGTGCTAACCTAACACACAGACGACTGTGTCTTCCGACGACACGGGCAAATCCAATGTTGCCACTAGCACTGTGAAACCATTATCAGATATGGTCTCCTTGGTCTCCATTAGCATGACAGCTACCACCATGACACCCACAGTGACTTTTAAGGTGGCGATACCAAGACTGTCAACCAGTACAGCTCCCACTGCCTCAGAGCTATACCTGAAGCAATGAGTATTTCACAAAACGTGTCCCAGACATCAACACCCATGGCAACCACAACCCACAATAGCTTGGTGACATCGTTAACAACAACTGTCTATTCTAAAGAAAATAGAGGATCAACCTTCGATACTAGCAGTTTGGTTGGTGGCACTGAATTGATGCTGCAAGTTTTACTGATTCTTTACATTGGTTGCAAAATATATTATTCGAGAAGAGGCACTCAGCAGAGAGCCACTGGTGAATGTGATGCATCATTTCAGGAAATCCAAGAACTGGGAAAGAGGAAACATTAATACAGCACTATAATTTTGGTTTATTCTCTTCGTAAAATAGCACACATGGGCCAGGCATATGATGTGTGATGCATCGCATTACACAACATGAACACACAAACATGTGAAGCTTCCTGGTCATTAGTAAAGACAGAGATGCCTTAAACATTTAAATGAATAATCGGAGCTTACAAACCATTCGTACAATGAATATATTCCATTTAGCAAATACATCAAAGTGAGATAAGCCCCATCTAGTGTTTTTGGTGGCTGTGGTCACATAAGGCTGATAACCGAAGCACCATGAAGGGTAGGAGCTGTCTGAGTTCACAGCTCGGGAGCTCGGTGTAGCACTAAGGAATTGTCTGCATTGCTCATACAGAGAACGTCAGAGCTTTTCAGAGCTGCATGTGCCCTCATTACTATGCCACAAGTAGAAACTACACCATTGAATAAACCAGGTCTGAAGCATAATTTGTGAAAGCATCAACATTTTATATTTTAAAGTATTATAGTATTTAGTCTACATACAGAATCTTGGAAATAAAACCCCTGGTAATACCTGTGCTTTGCTGTAGTAAGAGATCTAATGGAGCATTTGAAAGCTTATATTTTTATTAATAACTTCTTTTAAAATTTTAAGATTAGTTGACATAATTTTATTCCCTATAGGCAAACTGCAGTGTTAGCAATGATGATCTAAGGGTTCAAAGGCAAGACTGACATTATAGAAAAAGCTAGAATTCAGATTATTTGCTACTCTGAGAGTATCTTTTGCTAGAAGTTGCTTCTACTCACATGTTAATTTTATACTGAGTGAATATTTTAAAGAAATGTAGAACTGCTTTTATTATCTATAAATTTTAATGGAATATAAAAACACCAACTTTAAAAGGAGAGTCCCAAAACAAAGTGGGACTCTGTATTGTCAGAATTGTAGATTTTGCTGTTTATTAAACCAGGGACTTGAGAGTCTCCCCCAAGCTACTCTACCTGCAGGGCAAAAGTAATGCATTTCATATTTTCCCAATTTAAGAGAACCAGGGAAATGGCATCTTTATGGTTTAAATAAATGCATTGGAGCAAATGCTTAGTTTTGAAGGGACCATCCTGTCCTCTTCCTTACATTGGGCACCTCGCTCCCTTGCGGAGAGGGAGCTGCCCCCAGGCATAGTATTACATGAACACCAATACTAGGGAGTATGTTTTGGAGAGGGTCTAGTCTAGAATTTCACAATTTATAGTCTAGAATTTAAACTCAGGGGCAAGTTTTAACAGAAGGGGCATTCAGTCATTGAACATCAAGATATTTCTATCTTGACAAGGCCAAAGTAAATTACAGTTTCCACAAATCTAGAAATGACCTAAGGTCTCCTCAAGATCATGTACCAATGCTTGACAAGAATAAGATGTAAGCTGGTGATCAGCATCTGGTTTGCCCGGAATGCGAGATATGAAGAAAGGATGATATGAAAGGGTCATTTCTGTTGTCTCTGTGTTATGGACAAAGGATAAGGGTGGGTGACATCTTTTTCTAAAACATGGCAATGATGGAGTTTACATAGCTCATGCAGTGTTGAGGGAGTCACCTGAAGATGCCCAGCCAGCTTCTTCTGAGACATGTGGGCTGACCTATAAGCCGTGCGCTGCCTGCTGGGCCTGGCTGGCCTCACAGCCACTGTTCCAGTTCTTTGTATAATGCAGCCTTGACAGTGCTGAGATCTTCCCCCACTGCGTCTCCTGCTGCCCTGATACTCCAGCACCAACCTGGAGTCTTCCTCAGTGCTGGCTTTTTTCACACTTTGCAGCTAGAAAACGACTTTTACATTACTGCTGTCACTGCATTGAAAGGGTCCTCCTTTGTGGGGGTTGGAAATAGTGCAGTCATCTTTTCTCTGTATATAAGTAGTATAGTTTGTTAGTTTCAAATATTAATGCTTTGGTCACAGTGTTCTTTTAATTTATAGAACCAATCATACAAGAAACCCTACATTACTGTAGAATGTGTTTCCTGAGCACCATTTGCCTTCCTAGTTACGCTTACATAAACAAGCAGCCAATTTTCCCTATGCACCTCAAGATTGTATTATTTGAAGGTAGAAACAAACCCGATGGTGCCAAGGTGGCATGCGGAAGCCACTCTGACTTTGAAATATCCTTGGACAATCCAGGAAAGGGATAATTCAGATAAAACATGTGAGAGTCAGCAATGTGTTCCAGCGGCAGTTTCATGTTTTCAGAAAACAAGCACAGAAAGCCTCTCTTACTTTTGCTTTTCTATTAGAATGACCAGCTTTGGATACTTCCTTGTTACGGAGATCTATTTTTAAAATAAAATTTGTTCTTCATGCAAAGAAAAATGCTGCAAAAGTGCAGTGTGCATCTCATCTGGCTCTCTGTAGTGACCGACCTGTGTGAACACACCACCAGTGGCTTTCTTCAGCTGACCCTATTCCTGGCACCCTGCAGCCCTATCAGAGCCTCCCACACTTCCTTTTAAGTGTCTTTTTGACAATAATTTAGTGACAAAATGATTTTAGCCACTAATATTATTAATTGTTCTGATTACAGTTAGTCCATTAAGTCCTGCCTTTCCAATACATTGTAATTCATTAGCAAGGTTATAACTGCTGTATTTTCTCACAGTAAAGAGTAACCTGCAGGAACTGCATGCATGAGCCCACTTATTCCTAGCCTTCCTAGTCACTGACACTCCCCTCCTCCATGCTCCAGTCAGAAGCCCAAAGGCTTAGGAGGCTGTAGGCTATGTAGTAGACTGTTACTAGATCTGGTCTAACTTTAGGAAGCAGACATAATAACGTCACACGCAAGGTTGTGCCCTGTCTTTTGGGCCCTCTGCTGTACGAGGAAGGGAAGCTGCGCCAGGCTGCAGCAGTCTGCTGTGATCCAACAAACGACTCAGCTTCTATTCTGGCCCTCTGTGATATAGCATAGAACGGGAATGGCATGCCAGAAGCTGCACACCAGTAGCCTCTGGCTCTGGGGCAGGATAGAGAAGGGGGACAGCACAGCAGGCAGTGACACCTGAGGGGCTGGGGCGAAGATGCAGCCAGCTGTCTCCATCCATATCCTTTGAAGACCGACCATAGGTGGCACAATGCTAGACAGACATTTATAGCAGTTTGCTTTCCTTTAATCCCACCACTGAAAATAGGTAAGACCTGTCGTGTGACTGCGGCCCACCATGGCAGTGAACAACGGGGACTAACAGGACTAATTTTACAGCCTTCACATCTCACCAGGGCTGGTTGCTAAGTACTTCACACAGAGAGAGCACTATTGGGTTTATCATAATGAGTGATTTTGGTCAAACCTCTAACTCAGAGCTGGATAGCCTGTGTACCTGTGAGCCTACCTGGCCTTCCACAAGGAAGCCCCCAACCCACACATTGAGGCCAGCAAGAGCCACAGTGCCTGTGCTCAGACATCCGATGTGGATGGCCAAGTTCATTCTGTTTGGACTGGTTCGCAAGAACCACTGACCTGACCCTCCGAGTTTAGCACTGCAAAGTTTAATATCTATTGTGTTTTCAAGATAAAAGCCAATTGATAACTCCTGTAAGCCACCCAGAAAAATACCCTTTCCCCAAGGTCCAGTATGTGCAGGCAGGTCCTCGTGGTGAACAGCACATGGTGAGCCATCCTTTCAGCTCAGTGAGAACAGCAGAGCAGATCCTTCTGAACACAGGGCCAGGTCTGGCTGCATGTTGGAGAATGGCATAGCCAACTGCGTAGCAGCAGAAGACACAGCAATTAGACACAGTAGCCCACGGAGTCATCAAGTCTCACACATGTTGCAGCCATCTCTGCACTTCTTATGCCATCTTCAGATGTCTCCTGGGCTATAAGCTCTTAAATGATTTAGCAAAAATAGTCATAGAAGCTGCAGGCACCCCACTTATTTATGTAGATGAAATGGAAGTTGTTGGTCTGTTATCTTTTTGCCTAATTTAATAAATAAATGTGAGAGAAGCACTTTAAGAAGACTATCCAAATAAATAGCCAGAACAACTTACCTGCACTTTAGGAAGATTTACATAAGTTGGGTATGAATGTTGTATTGTGAAATAGTCTCTATTGTAATTTTGTTCTGTTAATATCAAAGTTAACTTGTTATCCCAGACCACACTCTTCTTTCTATAAGTGAGAATTAAAGAATTCAAGCAGTATAATAAATTCAGAAGGATTCAGAGGTGATTAGTATGATAAGGAAAAGGTCCATTTACAAAATTTTTGTTAATCAAATCCATTTGCAGACAGGATGAGGTGTTCAGGCACCTGCTGTGCCAGGCGTGTGGCATCACAGGGCCTTACAGCAGCAGCTTTGTAGCCAGGCACCTCTAAGATCTATCAGGGAGACTGGGCATGGTAGATTGCACATGTGTGTTTGCATTCACACATATTCGTACACACAAAATCAACCTCACGTGGAAGAAGCCACGTTTAAGGGGGTATTTCCATAAGTAATCATTCCTAAATTCATGCATTACAGGAGTGAGTGGGAAGGAAAGTCTCCATCCCCAAACCCAGTGAGTGCTGGAGGCTGACCCAAGACAGAGGAGCAGCAGGCAGGGCGAGCCTGGCCTCTCCCGCTCCACAGGAGTCAGGCGGGGAGAAACAACTGATCTCACTCGCCGGCTCTTCCACTGCCCCTGCGACCCTCCCTGGCCCTGGCAGCACACTCAGCTCCGCCCATTTGTCCTCTTCTCTTTCATGTTGCTCTCCTGGAGCAGAGCAAGAAGCAGGACGCCCCTCGGGACGACCAGGGCCCAAGCGCCAAGAGCCTGGACTTCTGGCCGCAGCTGATCACGCTGATGGTGACAATCATCGATGAGGACAAGACAGCCTACACGCCCGTGCTGAACCAGTAAGTGCGCCATCTCTGGAGAGAGCGCGTAGGCCTCCCGAATGAGAGTGTGTGCTCCGCTGCCGGTGGGAAACGCCCCCAGAGTCAAGCTGCAGAAAGCAGAGGACTTCTGCCAGTAAATATCAGTACAGCCACATTACGAATGTGTATTCGAGTCCCATAGGGTTTGCTTTCCCAGACACAAGTATTTCCCAAGATTTGATTTTGATGTGATGTAGCCCATTTCCTTTTTCCTCTCAAACTGTCTTACTGCCTCGAATGAAAAGTAAGCATGCTCCTTAAAAACTAAGAATGCTGAAGAGCAACAACTATGCATATTCCATTGCTTTTTTTAATAACAAAGATTTTCTATAGAAGCCTTGTGTTAAAATAGTTGTGCATATTTGATACAACAAATTTAATGCAATATTGAGTAAAGCAAGTCTATTTCAGAAAAGAATCGTCTCAGTTCTATGCCACAAACTTCTGTAGATAGAATCCATTGTGGCTGTTCTGGAAGAATATTTAAAAGCATCTTCTCCAAATGCCACTACATGTGAGACCTCGGCAGATTAATTTCCCTGGATCTCACTTTTCTCCTACATGAAATCGGGAGAAATATAATTACAAAGTTGTTTCCCAGGTCTAAATGCATGTTAATTTCAGGCATCGACTAACTCCAGTCTGTCCCCCACAGGTCGCCTGATCCTAGCCAGGCTGCCTCTGTCTGCCATGTTCACCCCTGCACCTGTCTTCTCAGGGCTCCCTACCTAGAGCTTTGCCCCTTGATAGGTTCTGGCCCTAGTGTGAATTGCTTAATCATTATGGTGACCAATATGGCTGAAGCCCTTAAAACAACAACTTATCTTCCCAAAGACCACCTCCCCTTTCTTCTCTAACTCAGCACAGGGTGCAATTTCCTTTCATCTCTCCCGCCACCTCAGGGATGGCCCCAATCAGCTCCTCGGGTAAATCTAAACATCCTCCTCAAACCCCACCCCTGGTAAAGGACATAAAAACCTCAGCTTCCCTTCATTCCAATTCAGAGAATTCCTCATCTTCCCTGAATTCTCTCTGTGTCCTCCAACAAAATAAAGCCCCTTTCCCTTTTTCCTTCTGCCTGTTTCTCTGCTGTGACACCATGGGAAACCTATCACCCTTGTGTCCTCCTCAGCACTAGGAGGACCCCTTTGCCCTGGTCAAGCATGGGCACCAGGGTGTGGACATCCCACTCAGGACTGCAGCAGCCCTGCAGCTTGCATTTACCTTTTAGCTCACTCATTGGAGATTCTTGGGGACAGGGGAGGGCATTAGAGGCTGGAGGCCACCAACTTCTTCTGGCAGGATCACCCATGGATGGGGACACAGTGGCTAGAGACAGAAGGGCTGAGTATGAACAAGCATTTGCAGAGTGGCGCCAGTTAGAAGTTTGAGGAAGGGATTTGTTCTTAATTAAAGAAGTGCCTTGTTATTTACCAGCTACCTTAAACCAAGATTGGACCAATAAATAAACCAGAGCTATGAGAAGCATGATAATGTCACAGAATAAACCAAAATGTCCAGGTTTACTTTTAGTCATAAACCACAAAAGATGTACAGTGATTTCAGGTGGCTTTTGGTAAATGTATTAAAAAGTGGGAAAAAAAAATATATATATATTGCACTACCTTAAATCTGCTAAGTGTAGAGATGAGAGTTGACACAGAGAGAAAAGGAATGTCTTTGTTTTGCCTTTTAACATTGTTTTTAATGTCAGAGGTTAGAGCCACCCATCTACACGAACACTTAGTCCCCAAGAGCGGGAGGTCATTCTGATTGCTTGACAGTTGTTTTGTGGCTGTATTTGCCCAGGTGGCAAGGGTGTGGGGAAGCCTTTCTGCTTCACAAAGTTCACTCAGCTTTCCTCAAGTTCACCTGGGCACTGAAGCGTGTTTGTGCCTGACGTGGCCTCTGGGTGCCCTGGGAGCTCTGGGTCCACAGTGGCGCTCTGAGCACACAGCACACCCACATCTGGCTCCATGGCCACTCTGCATACTTAGGCTGCACAGCACCTTAGGAAGAAAGAAATTCCTGCCAGTGCCTGGGTGCAGCAGGTCCTATCCTAAGTTTGGAGTCCAAGAGCCTGAAGGACACAGAGGTCAGCAGCACTCTGGCAAAGGACCCTTTCCTTGTCCTAGGACACTAATGCATGTGGTCACTAGCCAACTTGAGGATGCATTAGCTAAAACATATTTTCCTATAGCAGTTGTGAATAAATTTACAAATATAACACACTTCAAAATATCTTTCAGTGTAATTTAGTATTATCAGTATAAGCAGCGAGTTGATTGAAGTTTGCTGCCATGCCTGAGAAGTCCCAGCATGCTTTGGCTACTTTAGATCTGATGGGAGCTTCATGTAGATTAGAATGCAGATGCAGAGGAAGGATTTCTGCTGTGCTGCTCACCAGTTCATGCCCAGAGAAATGCATTTGCTGAATGAATGGACATGTGACTGTTAATGCAGTGAGCAGCTCTGTCCTCTGTCCCTGTACCGCCCACTCAGTAACAGCCATGGCATTTCTCTGAGCACTGTCTTCTCAATGTCAGGAAATGTGTTTTGATGGAGTAGCTTTCTTAACGCTTATAGAAATTTCACAGAAATGGAAAAATTTAAGCAGAATATAGATTTAGATGTAGATACCCAAGTGTATTATTGTATAATTGAATTCAATGGAATATAGCTTAAGTACGTCATTTGACTAGCTTGAATATATGAATCTAGCCAAATTTGTCACCACAGTCCTAAAATGGAGAAATCTTCCCCTCCTGAAACTTCCAGGTGCCTTCTTGAATCCATAGCAACCCCTCACTGTGCCGGGCATAGTGGGTTAGCTGGGAATTATTACTAAACATGAGAATGGAATTGTGTATTATACACATCTGTACATCTGGCTTCTTTCATTCCACTGTTTTCAGATTGATTTGCGTTATTTGTGGTCTCATTTTACTCTCTGAGTAATATGCCATTATATTAATATACAAAATATTTTAATCTATTTATCTGCTCAACAGAACCGGAATTGTTTGAGGTTAGATTGCAATGGATTTGTCTACAAGACCTTTGTGTAGCTCAGGTTTTTGTCTCTCCTGAGCTATGTGGTTAGTGTGGATCTAGGGTTTCTATCTCTCTTGCTGGCACTCATGTTGTTGGCGTTTTAAGGTTGGCCATTCTGAAAGACACAGCTTAAGAAAGTCAGATCTGATCATGACTTTAGCTTCTACTTTTCTGAATCCCCGTGAAGTTGGCTACCTTTTCATATCCTTATTTGCAACTTCCGATGATTTTTGCTCATATCCTTTCTCATTTTCAGGTTGGAATGTTTATCTTCTTGAGTCATAATAACTGTTTACACAGTCTGCAGGAAAATCTATTGTCAGGTGCAATGTTGCCCTGTCATTTCTAGCATTCTTATTTGTGTCTGTTGAGTGCAGTGCATTGTGGGGGTGTAGGGGTGTGTGTGTGTGTGTGTGTGTGTGTGTGTGTGTGTGTGTGTGTCTATCTTGATGAGCTGGTAGGCTGGCTGCCTTTGTGGCCTGGTATTTATTGTTCTATTTCATCTAAATCTTTGCAAGGCCCACTGTCCACTTGCAGCAGCAGTTTACTTCAGATGTCTTTGCCTGAAGTCCATGGCTCCTTGCAGGGGAATTTTTCACATGAGGTCTTCCAGTAGATTTCAAAGTTCTTTAGTTTACTTATATTTGGTTAACTAAATTGTCATCTCTACTTGTTGAACAAAAGCATCCGTTCTCTATGAAACTGCTCTGGTACCTTATGTAAAAGTCCAGGCTGTCCTCTGTATTCTGTCATGCTGGTCTGTATCACTGCCATTTCCCACACCTCTTGGATGCAGTAGTACCATGGTAATATTATTCCCTAGTTATGGGGCCATCAGGCCACAGCTCCCAAATGAGTGGACAGCAAAGGCCTAAATAAATCCAGCCAATGAAGTGATTTCAGGGCTCCAGGAGGATTCAAACCCTCTCACAGAGTTAGTAGTTCTCTGGAACCAGACCTCAAGCTTCTCTAGGCAGCCTACATTTATTGTGCTATCAAACAAAGCAATGGGACACTGAAGAAATTGCCAGAATCTGGGGGACTTGGGGGTCTTCAGCGGCTTCTCCAGGCAATACATTCTGTTCATGTAGGAGAAGTGGGCCACCTCCAGGAAGGCCCTTGCCCAGGACTGAGAGGCCTGCAGCTGTGGTCTCCTTTTAGCTAACTGGGCTAGGAGCCACAAGTCCTCAGCTCTGGCCTTGTCCTTCGCAGTGTCCCAACTTCACCCACTGTTAAAGGCCTCCATGGAGACCAGTAATGCACAGAGGTTCACTTACTGAGTCTCCTGCCCATCTCCAGACAAGGGGCCTAGGCCTCCGACAGTTGCAGGGTAGCAGGAGAAACCAGCAGGTTAGTGTCAGGTCTGCTCAGAACTGCTTCCTGGTGGTCTCTGTTAAGGTCGCTTCCTAAAATGTCCTGAAACATTATTAGTATAAGTTTATCAACTTTTGTTTGCATTTTTAAAAGCTGTTTGCTATTCTGGTTTCTTTGCAATTTCATTTAAATTTTGAATTCATTTATCACTTTCTTGTCTCATTCCTGATGAAGCTTTTATTGTACTTATATTAAATATATAAATCAATTTGGAGAAAATAAAAAACATAAAAATATTAAATCTACCAAACATGCCCCATGTCTCCATTTATTAAGGTCTGCATTTCTCAAGGTCGCATGTGTCATTTTAGTGAACAGGTCTGGTACATCATTTGTCAAACTTGTTTCCAGGTATTTGGTATCTTCAGAGCTACTGAAAATTGTATTTTTATTTTTGTTTCTTATTATTGGTAATACATAAATGTAATTTTTACATATCCCTCTTGCATCACCAGACTTTCTAAATTTACTTCTTTTTATAGATCCTTTAGGATTATTTAAGTAAATTATGTTGCCTAAAATAAAGACAGCTTTGTTTATGTCTTCCCAATCCAGAGCGTTCCATGGTTTTCCTTGTCTTACAAGTAACTTCAGGCTCGGGTGCAGCATTGGCAGAGGCTCCTAAGGGCAGATCCTGTGCTGTGGCCCTCGTCTCTGGGAAAGCCTCCCATTGCGCTGTGACATCTGGCATTAGCAGAAGGATTTCCATTGATGATTTCTTACCAAATTGAGGAGGTTCTCTATTCCTAGCATTCTGGATTTTTCTATTATGAATCAGTATTGTGTTTCATCAAACATCATTTCTTTTTTATGTTCTCTTTATTTTACAAAGAGAACATACACTATATGAGAACAGTCATATAATTTTGCTTTTGAAGTAAAACATTATGGTGAACTATCCTCACTGATTTTTAAATTTTAAACCAACTTTGTACCTCTGGGGAAAATGCCACATGGCTTTGCTGTGTCTTCTTCCTGTAGGATTAAAAGATTGTGCTTCCTACAATTTTTCCAGGGGTCATTGCTCATTTGCTGAAGAGGACGTTAGTGTACTGTTGTCATTTTTTAAAAAATATCTTTGTTTTATCTGTATAATTGTAGCTTTATATACTTCATTGAGAAGTGCTTCCCCTGTTTTGGTCATCTGGAAAGATATTTATAGAATTTGAATTCTTTAGAGTTTCATAGAATTTACCAGAAATGTTGTCTAGATCTGGAATTTTATTTGTAGGAAGGTGTTTTGTTTTTTTCTGGCTTGGCCATCCCTCAGGGTAGGGCTGGCACTGCATGTGGTGCCAGGGATCAAAGTATGGTCCCCTGTGCCTGCCTAAGCTTACCTAAACAGGAGCTTTAGACCACTGAGCTGTCTTGCTGGCCCTGTAGGAAGTTTTTCAAATAAAATATTAGTTTCCTTAGATAAAGGGCTATGCTATTTAATAAGCTAAATAGGTTTCTAGAAGTTCCTATTTATTCTTGCCTAAAGTCTTCTTTTTTTCAATTCCACTAATATTTTTTTTCAATTTTTTTATTGTTTAAATTTAACAATGGTTATATTACATATTTTCCTCATCAGATCAGTTTAGATTAATACATATAGGTATATAAGATTGATCAAACAATTAAACATTAACCCTTCTAAATCCACATTACTTTTTTTTTTCTTTTCCCCCTTCTTTTCTTTGAAAGTTGACACATCGCATATTGTCCTCACAATCATTCTATAGAGTGCAGTGTGTGGGCATGACCCACCTCCCTATTGATGTGGCATAGAAAAAAGAAAGAAAGAAAGAGAGAAAAAAAAAAGGAAAGAATATACTTCTCTTTGGACTAAGAGGAAACAGATACATATACAGTCAAAGGTTTTGTAATTGCAGTGTTCCACCAGTGAAGCTTGTGATGTTGGAGGCTATTGAATCTAAGCCTCCTAAAGCTCATCTCACCAATCGAGCTCTGCGTTCCATGCATTGTAGTTAAGGATTTTTTTTTTTCTTGCTGGGTGGTCAAGGGCAAGTCGAAGCAAGACCTGTATAACTAAACATTGATTTTTCTTTTTTTTTCTTTTTTTTCTTTTTTTTTTGTATCTTACAGGGTCAAATCCCCTCAGGATTAAATTTGAGACCATAGACAGTACTTTGTAGAACTGCTGTTAGTGTTACCTTCGGGACGAGTCACGGCCAATGCTTGGCCATTTTGCTTTCTGTGAAAGCCTGAGAGAATGTTTTTCTCTGGGTGACTCTCCTTAGACGCACTGCAGTTCATTCATCCCTTTCTTCTGAGGTCCCATAATCTCCTTGACCAGGAAATTTGGGACACCTCTGAGTTATAGGATATTACAGCACAGGTTCTCTTATATCCTGGGTCTTTATTGACTTTGAAGGGCTAGGTCCAAAATATTGGCTATCCTTATAGCCCTTCTTTTTCTCCAATTGTCGGTCTGTTAACTTACATTCTCAACCCTCCAGCAGAAAAG
>PVJA010045271.1:0-15744 GCA_004027025.1 Myocastor coypus
AGTACATGGATGCTGGCCACAGGAGTACATGGATGCTGGCCACAGAAGTACATGGATGCTGGCCACAGAAGTACATGGATGCTGGCCACAGGAGTACATGGATGCTGGCCACAGAAGTACATGGATGCTGGCCACAGAAGTACATGGATGCTGGCCACAGAAGTACATGGATGCTGGCTATAGGAGTACATGGATACTGGCCACAGGAGTACACGGATGCTGGCCACAGGAGTACACAGATGCTGACCACAGTAGTACATGAATGCTGTCCACAGTAAACACTTCTTTCAGGCCCTAGTTAGGGAGGGAACTTCTGGCTCAGGGACTTATGTACAAGGAAAATTAAGAAGTATTCTTTACAAGTTGCTTATCTGTTTCTTCCTGCTTTTATTGTGGTAGTTGGGAATTCTCTCAAAACTATTCTCAAATCTACCCCTTCCCACACTGGGGTAGGAAAATCTAGCCACTCTTGAATAACCAGTTCTTAAGATGATGCTAAGAATAAATGTTGCAGCTGGGAGCAGATACACGTGAAGCTGGTAAGGAAGCTGCCCCACCTGCTACCTGAGCAGGCGTGCAGCTGATCACCCTGTATGCAGGACCCCTGGCTTCTCCTACCCACCCTAGCTAGCTGTGTGTGGCACCTACCAGCAGCGCTCCACGCCGCTTTCTCCTGCTGCACTTTGAGAAGCCATAAGGGAAGAGACACGATCCTCAATCATTGTTTTTTTTTTTTTTTTTTTTTTTCCAGAATAAATTTTAAGTGAGTTGAGGGAGAAAGAGGAAACTATTTCTGTGTAGTCTACTATCTAGGTCTTAAAATAATATTTAAACCATGATATCTTAAGAATTTGCTTTTGAACATTTTTTTTTTTACTATGGATGCTCTAGATATAAATCCAGAATGCTAAATTAATAATATTGCTGAGGTTTCCTCATTATTTTACTAGCTGCCCAAATTATTCCTGTGTTAGCTTAGCAAGACACAGACTGAGAAAAAATCAAGTCAACCACAAAACTGAAATTGTGTCTTCAGTGAAAAAAAAAAAAAAAAAGCACCACCCCTAATCTTAACCAGCCTCAGAATTCTGCCTCTCCGTAATAAGCTAAAACTATCACGAGGTTTTCTGAAGGCGGAGGCAATGGTACAGCGCAGAAGCAGAAATAAACAAAGGGAGGTGGTGGGGGGGTCTTCACTAACTCTGAGGGTGGGGGACAGGGAGATGGAGAGAGCCTCTGAGTGGAGAAGACATGGAGCCTGACACTTCGTGAACTTCTCTTAAGGATGGAGTGTAAGGAAGGGGCGGATTCAGGGACATGCAAGGAGCTGACTGCAGGCTCCCCTGTGTGAGTGGAAAAGGTACAAGGAAGCTGTATCCCGGGCTGGAACGGGAAGTTGCTCTGTCTGGAGCGATGAGGGGGTTAGGGTAAGAGCCAAGAAGCCGGTGCGGGGCAGGCAAGGCCTGGCTGACTCTCACCCTGCAGGGCCCTGGGTGGAGGAAGGGCCGGGGATGCACAAGCAGGGTTTCACGCCCAGCCTCGCAGGGCCTGCCTTCAGGAACGAAGCAAGGAAAGGTCTGACCCTTGTGGCTGCTTGATGAGCTGTGTGACGCTCACCTAAGATTTTAGCTTCTGCCTGGTGTGGGTGGTGCCGTCAGTAGGCTCTCAGGTGGGCTTCCTTTTCAAACCTCTTTTTGTTCCCATATGCTTATCCTTCTCAGAAAACATCACAATCAAAGAGCAAACATCTAGGAAGATAGTTGCACAGTTCTTACAATGTAAACAATGACACTTTCAGTTCAATACCATTTTCATGATCGAAGATAAAGTGAGCCACAGGGGATTAGAGGCTATTCTTATTATTTAATTTATACGTTCTAGTTTACAATATTCGTGCATGATAGTGATATAACATTTCCATTCAACCCATATCATATCTTGATTATTTATATTTTGATTTTTGTCTTGTTTTGGTTTGGTTTTGACAACCAGGGGTCAAACTCAGGACTTTGCGCTTGCCAGGCAGGCGCTTATGCCACTGAGCTATTTTCCCCCACCTCTTCATGATTTTTTTGTCTTTTTACTCCCTTCCCTTCCTAGCCTCCCCTGCTCCTGCCAAAGACCCACCCAGTATCTACAATGTCTTTTTGTTTCCTATCATTTTTTCTTTATTTTAGTTTCTAACTTATTGACCTAGTCAATCTCTCCTGTAAGAGGAAGCAAATGTTCTTCTCCATCTGCCTTAGGTCTCTCCACTCTGTGGTCTCACGTAGCATCGCTGTCTTCCCGAAAATGGCGCAGTCCCATGCTCGTGTCACGGCATACAGTGCACACAGAGCGCCTGGCTCCCTCCAGTCCTGCGCTGACAGGCCTGGGGCCGTTTCCAGAGCTTAGCTACATGTGGCCACACACGTGGCACCGTGGTATGATTTCTTTAACTCTTTTGAGAATATTCTCAGATGTTCACTCTTCTCACTGAGCATGCAAATTTTAAATAAAATAGAGTAAAATTTCAATTTAAATAAAAAATAAATAACATTTTAATTCTTCATTTTTTGAGGAATTGTCATGCTGGTTTGTATTGTGGCTTTACTAATGTATGTCTCCACCATGCAGATTGAGGGACTCCTTTTCCCTAGAACCTGGACAGCATTTCACATTTTGGGGGTCTTCTTGGAAGTCACAGTGATGGGCAACATGGAACCTCAGGTGCTTCCATTTTCATTTCCTTAGTGGCTGAAGATCATACATTTTTTGTGTCTTTCGTGGCCAACTGAGCACCTCTTGCGATGTGTCAATTCACTTTATTGGTCCATATTTGATAAGATCACTTACTTTGTCATTTTTATTGAGTTAGATATTCTAGATATTATTTCTCTATCAAATGGTAGTTGGCTGAATATTTTCCATGATGTAAGTTGTATCTTCATTCTGCTATTTCCTTCATTGTTCAGAAACTTTCCAATTTTACATAATCTTATTTGTTGAATCTCAGTGTGATTTTATGAGTACAATATCCTCAGAAAGAAGACACTCGGGGTTCAACCTAGCCAAAGAGGTGGAAGTCATCCATGACCAAAGCTGCAAAGCTATAACTTAAGAGACCAAAGAGGAGGTTAGAAAATAGAAAGAACTTCTTGGAGACAGAATAAGTAGTTTTGAGATTGTCATGTTACTGAAAGCCATACATCAAAAGCAATCCCATTGTAATCCCAACAATTTTCTTCACAGAACCGAAAGTACAAAAGAATGGTGGCAGCTTTTGCTGAGAGCCTTTGGGGCTTCAACTCATGGTGGAAAATGCAGAGCACAAATGAATGTCTGCAAAGAAGACAAAACTTGGGGAGCAGCCTCACTGTACAGCAATCTACTCCTGCAGTAGCTAACCCATTCCCTGAGAACAGCGCTGATCCCTGTCAGGGGCTGAATTACTGCCATATTGGCAAAACAACTTCAACATGAGTTTGAAGGGGACAGGTCATTCTCAAAGCATAATGACAGGAACAAGGTAATGTGTGTAGATGGTGCTAATGTATATAGCACATGCAAAAAGGTCCATGTTATAGTCAAAAGGTAGAAGTGATTGTCAAAAGGCCTAGATTTGAGTAGTAGCTCTTCACCTTGTGCCTTTTTATGTTTATTTATATTAATCTTAATATTTCAATTCATAATATTAAATCTAAGAGTTTACTTAAGTCAGTATATCTTTGTGTTTACTACATTACCAGAATTTAAGAGCCTTAGTTCAAAGCTAAAGTTTTTTGAATTATTTTATCAGAGGTTAATTAATGAGGCAAATTTATTTATGGAATACATTTTTGCTGTCTTTTTCTTGCCAAGATCTCCTTTATGCTCTGGGAGTGAAACAGTAGACGCGACAGGCAGCAGCAGTCGTTGCTCACATTAAACTCGGTCTCTGGGATATGGCTCCACCAAATGTTTATGTGCAGCGGTGGTTTACGTCACATGAACAAAGATCAAAGATACAAATTCTATACAAAGAGAAAATTATAGCTTTTATATTTTACTCTCGAGAAGAGCACTGTTGAACATAAAAGAGGCCAACAAAAGGGTGTTTTCTTTCCAGCACTTGTTTTAAGCTAAGAATTAGATTTGCATATTTTCTTGAAAAGTGTGTTTAGAAATAATGGGGAAAAAATTAGAAATTTATCGCTTAAAGATACTTACATGGAATTTGACTCACAGACGACGACTTGGCGGGGGTCTGTCGCTTCCACGGGTGATCCCTTGCGTGCCACGTGGCTGTGAGTTGCACAGATCACTCGTGTCCATTCACGTGTTCAGCAGCAAGTAGTGATGATGATTTCGGGTGGTGCCTGCTCATCTTCTTCTGTCTTCAAGGCTGGCTGCAGAGGTCGCAACGGCTGTGGCAAAAAGAACAAAGGTTACTTGGTCATTTCCAACACTTTCTTCAGGTCTCTGGTGCCACGGTGAAGCATCTGCAGTTTTCATTCTCTTACAATCAAACAAACCTACTTGGAGTAGAAGTCTGCTTTTTCATGCATGCATGACAGTCAATATCCAAATCAAAATCCCATGGATTGCAGCTCATTGAAATTTCCCTTCCTTATTCACAGCCATAGCTGTAGACATCACTGGCCTTCCACACTTCTTTTACTGTTCACCCTGTTGCAAAGGTATCACTTGCACTTATTTACATTCAGTAAGACATCCACATTTTTAGAAAGTGGCAATTGTTTTGCAGGTTGAATGCACTATGTCTTAGAACAGCCACTCGTGTACACAGTGTAAAAGAAAGCATGGCAAGTTCTGGGGGAAATTAGCCAGTGTGAGCTTAGCAGGCAAAGAGGAAAGAGCTGAGCTGAAGGACGCATATTTTGCCTTAGATTACCTGTGGTTTAGTGACCTCCAAGACAGAGAACTGAATCTTTAAACTTGCACCGCCTTTCCTCTTTCCCTAGATTGATCATTGGTGTGCAATTAAAGGGTTTCATCTGTGGGAGGAGGGGTGTATTCTACAGAATGCAGAGGGGATTTATTTTATGATTCTGGCCCTTGAATTCAATCCCCAGCTGCCCACTCCCATCTCTTCAAAGTTGTGAAGCACAATTGGTCGCTCTTATTTATTGACTCTGACAGAGGAGGTTATTACCTCTTCCTTTTGAAAGTAGGAAGGTGACCATTTGGAATTTAGCCTTATGTTTCACAGTCTGTAATACAATTATGTTTCCAAAGGACAAATTTAAGCATTTGAACTACATTTCAGCATTATAGGCAAATCATTTTAATGAAATTCTTTTTCCTATCTATAGTTTGGATCTCTTCTTTACTTCAGATCCTTCCATAGACACTGAGGCAGCTGAAGGACTGCCTATTAAAAAAGTACTGTACAGAGCCACACATATGGCGGAGCCAGGGAGACAGCTCAGTAGAGTAAGTGCTGGCCTGGCAAGTGCAGGGTCCTGTGTTCGGTTCCCAGCACCACAAAACACACACACACACACACACACACACACACAGACACACACACATATACGTAACATTCGTACACCCATATACATGTAACACACACACACGCGCGTGTGCGCACACACATGAACACTTGATCCCTACATTTCTCGTCCTCACAGCCATCCTTTTCGAAAGTGCGATTTCCAGCCTCTGCGTTGCCACCTTCCATTCAGTCTCTGTTCTTATCAGCTGGCTAAAGTTGTGTGTCACTTCTTGGACTGCTTGGTCTCAGCTTCCCGCACAGGCTTCTCAGAGAGTGCACTGGGGAGCTCAGGTTTGTGTCTGGGGCCTCCTGCCTCCCGCTCGGCCGCCTTCTGTGGAAGACCAATGCAGTTTCTGCGGCCGGCTGGGGTCATCGCTCGCTGCCCTGCCCCCCACGCCTGTATTCTCACCCTTTAACCAAATACCCTCTAGAGTAGACTGCTTCCCGCCATGCCTGCAGTCACTGCTACACTGCTGTTTCCCAAACTGAGCTCTTCCCTGTCCTCCTCCCCACCCACAGAGTGACTTTCTACTCTTCTACCTCAATGTCATTGATTCCATCAGTTCCTGAAGCTGGAAGAGAAGATGCAATTTTCTCCGTTTATCTTTCTTTATTCTGAAACCCAAATATTCGCCAGCTTGGCTGTTTTCACTTGCATGTTGATTGCTGCCTGGTTAGCTTCTGCCTCCGATGCCTTTCGCCTGGGTACTGTCAAGGCAACAATCTCCAGCAGGCTATCTCCGACGAGCTTACATCGCAGTAGCAATTCTTCTTAAAATGAAAATCTGATTATATAATTTTAGAAAGCAGAAACCTCTTCCCAGATTTCTACTGTATTCAAATAATGCTAATGTATTATTGTGACCTCCAAGGTACCTTATTATTCAGACCCTGACTATATTACAATACCTTTCAATTCCTAAAATACGGCTACCGTTTTCACTTGGCCAGTGGGTTTCTACTTGGCAGTTACTTTGTAACATTCACATTTCAATGAACTAAGCCATATTTCCCAATGTGTTCCCCAACTTTATTGCTGTAGACTCAAGAGCTTTTATTTTATATTCTACTCCTCTGGTACTAATTTTTGATTGCTGTTGCTGGGACAAAATACTCAATACCCAAATCTTAAGGAGGAGATGTTTAATTTGCTTTCACATTTTTGGAGTTTCGGTCCATGGTCCATTGGTTTCAAGACAAATAGTGGAAAGATTCATTAAATAAAAGCAGCTCACTTAACAGCATCCAGAAAGCAGAGGAAAAAAAGGGAAGAGAACAGCAGAGAAGAGGGGAGGGGAGGGGAGAGGAGGGTGGGAAGAAAGTGGGAGGGGAGAAGAAGGCAGGGGAAGGGAAGGGAAAAAGTTTTTATTTTATATTCCTCGATGCGTTCCCTTATTCGACCTTGCAGATCAAATCTTAGCTGCTTGATCTACAGTGTCCCTAAATTCTCATGTGTGCAGAAGTGGGACCTTTGACTGCTTTCTTCCAGATTTTTAGTGAGAACTGAGAGTAAATAACTGCAGAAAGATGTGAAGAATTGAAATTTTGTCACAGAAAGAGACTACCTGAAAAGAAAGAAAAAAGAAGAAGGCTCTTGTAAATTTGGGTTCACTGGAATTAGACTGCTAACCCCTGGGACATTCCTCGCTAACTGTGGTAGAAGACACATGGCTGCGTGGTTCGATCACTTGGGCAGTACAATGCCCAGTGGTTTCTGTGGCAGTGTTGGGGGTGCACATCTGTAAGCTAGACTGGAAGATTTTCTTTAGCATCTTTGACTTTACCCTCCTCAGAGCTGGTCCTTGAACAGCAGCTGTGCCATAATCCTCATTGGCGGCAGATAAAGCAGGTGGTCCAAGATTATGGTCTCAAATGTATGGCCACAAAAACCCTCAAGGACTGTTAAAATTACAGAAACTTTCTATCAGCCCGAGGGTTTCTAAACTCACAAATGTGTGGCCGGGCTGTGGGTGTTCACTCTTCACGTCCCTTTCTTGAATCTGGCATAGAATTCTGGTTGTTGTGTAACTCCAAGGTCATGGTTCTGTATACTGGTAGGGTCTTTTAGCTCAAAATTCCTACAGTATCTGTTTGAGCTTTTAGTATTATTAGTCAGGGAACAACATCATCCTCTATTTTTAAATATAGTGTAAAGATGAGTATTAAAAATAAAAAGAGCTAAATTCCCTCAAGAATATATTTATATCAATCTGGATATAGACTTGTTCCTTCAAATGTATTCTCAGCCTATGGAAATGCTAAATTATGTGAACATAATTCTAGTGTTTCTATTCTTTGACCTTCTTTAACATTAGTTAGCCTTTGAAGCTACACAGTTTTATACTCCTAAGATCTTCTAGTAATGAAATAAATTTTACCCTGTAGCCCCTACTGCCAAAATGGAAGGCCAGTGTAAAATCAGCTGAGATTTTTGGTTTGCAGATGCCAAGGGACCAGGAGGAGGAGGGGATGGGAAGGCAACCCACAAAGCACAAAACGTGTCACACACACGGTTGGGCTTCCCTTGGGGAATATGGTGCTTTTATTCTGCAGGCACCGGCTAGTAGAAGTAAATACTGAAAATGCTCCAATGCATCTCGGACCTGTGTCTATGACTTTGTTTTCCACAGCGCTTTAAACTGAGAGTTCATCTAGATACATGTAAATATATTCAAGGAGGAGTTTATGTAAAACATCTCTCTCACTAATACTAACTTAGGTGATTTGTTTAAACTCGAACATTATACTATCATGTGCATTATATATTTTAATTGTAGGTTATTGTTGTTACTCAAGTAAGGAGGAGTGATCAAGTTAAAAGTGCACATTTGCTGTGAGTTCGAGGCCAGCCTGGATTACATCACAAAAATCCTATAAGAAAACCAAAGCCAAAACAAGCAAACAAGAAAACACAAGGGTCATTCCTCATGTTATCATCCACATGACACTCCCGAACTTTTATTCCTTCTCCTGGGCTTCTTCAGTCACTGTCATTTTATCAGATATTTATCAGGTATGTTCTTAGTGCCAGAATATTGTGTTGTAGTCACTTTGCTCGCTGTACCTTGCTTTTCTGTGAATTTTCCTGAAGATAAAAAGAAGGCACTTTGTAAACTTTAGCTCTATGTTAGCATGAACTTTTTTTTTTTTTTTTTTTTTTTTTTTTTTTTTTTTTTTTTTTTTTTTTTTTTTTTTTTTTTTTTTTTTTTTTTTTTTTTTTTTTTTTTTTTTTTTTTTTTTTTTTTTTTTTTTTTTTTTTTTTTTTTTTTTTTTTTTTGCTGGCAGTGATTATATTGATTAAGGACAACTAATTTTTCTCTAACAATGGTGCAAACTTTTAAAAGATCGTGTAATTAATAAATTGCTGTACATGACTAGTTTCTAAACTTTTAAAAATTTCTGTGAACCTCCTTTGTCACTAGTCTAACATTGTTCTTTGTTAAGAAGGGGGCTGAATACTAAATTTCTCAAGTTCAAACTAGAATTCCTTATCCTGGCAATCTACATGTAACTTTTCTCTGAGAATATGTCATTGCTAATAATTGCCTTATTCTCATTAAAGTTTCTACTAATTCCATTCAATAATACACAAATTACTTTTCTTCAGTACTCACTATCCATTCTTTATAGTTCTTTTATCTTGAAATCAAAGCAACTGAAGGTGGTGAACACACTGAACACCTATGTAGAGGAGCTTCATTGCACACGCACACACACATGTGTGTGCGTGTACGTGCGCCTGTGTGTGAATAGACCCACCTCCTCAGGGGCTGACTTCTACCGAGAAAGGAGCTTCCAATGAAGAGTAAACCACATATTGCTCTATCTGTGCAACATTAGACACGTATGCTTTCTTGCTCATTAGAACTAACAATATTATCTTTCTGTCTCTTTGCTGATGGCATGTCTCTGGATAGTTCTGTTGGCACCTGATGCCTCACCTGGATCATGCCACCCTTACCCTGCCCACAGGCATGGCCACTGGATACACAGAACAAAGTCTGATCTGTATTCGTAATTGACAAGGCAATATGACTCTGAAGATGCACTTGGACAAAACGCATGGTGACCACCTACCACACGTGGGACTTTACAGTTAAAATCCACAGTGCATGGGGATGCATCATCACTTACCCTAAGGATAAACTGGAAGTATAGATTTTAAAAGTCAAAGTGAGGCAGAGCGCCCAGTCACCATCATGGCGGCAATGCACTATATTAGGTACAAACCAACCCAGCTCTCCCTTGGAAGGTGTTTCCTAAAGTGCAATGTTCATGAGCCTGCTGCAGAGCACCGCGTCTTAGGCTCTAGGCCTAAGTCATTTTTCATTCACTTTTTGGTATGCCTGGCAATAAATATATCCAGCGGCCCTGCCATTGTTATTTTCTGAGGAGACATAACTGCTGGGTTCCCTAGTCTTCTGCAATGCCTCTGACTGAGGTTGAAATATTTGTTTCACTTATATCACCATTTATCTGTGTAATTTCTACTTATGAGTTATCTCACATGCTTCAGTTTTTTTTTTTTTTTTTTTTTTGAGCTCTGACATCTTAGCTAAATTGAATTCCTGGTGCTAGTATAGTCAAATAACTTCTCAGTAAAAATGTTTCTATTTTTTTAATCTATCACTTGGCTTTATTTTTTTATTTTTTATCTTTTATTCATTTTAATGAGAAAAAACATAAAATAGCAATGAAACCCATTTCAGAGCAGGTTAACAGTACAGTTACAATAATTAATGCATTGCATATTGTTGTCTGCATAGTAGTTATTCAGAGGAAAACATGTCGTCATAATATCATGTCTAAGCAATATTAGTACAAACCTTTCTTCTCATTGAACTGAGAAACTAGCTGTATCTCTATACTAACTATCAGGGCCCAGGAGATAGCTGTGTGCCACAAGTGCCTACCTGGAAAATGCAAGATCGTGAGTTAAAACCCTGGTCCTGCAAAAAAAAAAGTCTCTACTAACTATATACATATTATATATTACTACAAATTTCTCCTTTATTCATATCTCCCTTTTTTCTTTGTTTTTCCAGAGGTGGGTGTTCCACTGCAGTTAGAAAGGCTGTATTTTGACAAGTCTTAGAGGATCTTTTCACACTTGGAAGTCTAAAGATTATAGCTACTTAGGTTCAGCAAAATCACCCAATATAGTCCAGTAGTCCATAGTAGTAGTTGTATCTGTGAATGAAGCAATTACGCTGAGGCTAGAAGTGTGTAATGCTAAAACCATGCTTGAAATGTTTCTGTTTTTGAGATTCCTGAAGAAAAGGCTCCAAAGTGTAATGTTTCATTAAGTAAAGGATTACTGTGAGTGCCATTTATTTCAGTTCAACACTATGGTTTTATTAGCATTACACAAAGCTTTAGAAATTTTGTTTTGAATGATACTAAGCAGTTCTCCAACTCTGAGACCGCTGAGTTGACCTATCCACTTCAGCAAGCGTATCCTAGTAGGTAGATTATAGCATGCACTGAAAACATGAATGTGCTCATTCAGCATTTTTTGACCAATGCCTCAATGGCAGCTTTATTTCCAACTTGACAAGATAAAAGTGAAAATAAATCTTCCCTTATGATTTATATTCTGCAATATGATATTGCAGTGAGTGCTATGAAACTTGTAGACTCTCTCAAGGCTTATGCATAAATAGATATCCCAGCACAGGACCCCAGGAAGGTTGTGCAGGAAATGTTCTATTTCTTCCTCTCACTTCACAGGGAACTTACTTTTATCCAGAGAACCTGAATTTAGAAGACCTTCAGCCTAGGCAGCTTTGAACTTCAGGAAGCAGAGTGGGGAGAACTCAAGGGTTAGCAGAGCACCACCAACCTTGACTGCATTAGGGTTATTAAAACTCGTCCTTTTCAATACAAATTTGTAAACTGCAATGGGACTTATCCTCCGACTCTCCAATAGAGAGACTGTGGACTTTCTCAGGTGCAGCTGGCTGGTGTCGCCCATAATGGATAGATGCCAAATCTGAGGAGAAATTTCAACTTTAGCCACCTAAAAGTGTGGAGGGTTTGTAAGTCTTGTACAAATCAGGAGGAGCTCATTTTGTAGCTTTTCACAGTAAAAGTAGGGACACATATCCAAGAGAAAAAGTTCACGACATATTGCAGCTAACATTTGAACGTAGAACAATATTTTTATAAATGAAAATTATACTGAAATCCTATTTTTGTATATATTTGAGAGTAAGGAAACATATTAACATGAAATATCATATGGTGAGACAAAAAAAGAGATTATCAGAAGTGTGAAAATAATGGATTTTTAAAAACTGTTCTGTAGTGTTTTCACTAAGTAGAGGTTATGAGGTATGAGGTTTGGAATCTTGGAAGAGGCCTTTAAGATTGAGAGGAAGTAGAATAATGTCTTTAATTTAAAATTAGCCTATTGAAAACTATTCTAAATTTAAAAGAATTCTTTGTAATATTATAGCAGCTAGTGTTTATATTGCTGGGGGGGTGACTCTGCGACGCTGTGGAATGCAGTGTAAATAGGACAAATGACTTCAAAGGACTGTGGTGAGCACAAATGAAATTGAATTATAATTGATGACAGAACTTTTTAAATACTTTCCGTCCAAAATGCTTATATTACCTTTTACTAATAAGCCATTTATGTGTCCTGCTTTCCCAAAGTTCTTTTAAAGAAATAGCATGGGGCGTGTTGTACTTGTCAATATTCACAAGCTCCCGACAATGTCCAAGAGAAGATTCAGCTCATTCAAAGCAAATGTGGGTGCTGTTGGTCTCTCTCTTTCCTCTCACAGAGGAGTTGCGTAGACAGTGTGCTAAGCTCCCGTACGCACTTTTGTCTTGCTTTCACTTACCTTCACTCTCTCTGCCTCCCTTCCCCAGTTTCCTTCAGCCTCCATTCAGTGTCTCTGCATCTAGGTCCTTCTACATTTTGTCACTTAGTGCTACTTTTCTCAGTAATTTCCTTCCTCCTTCAAGGTGTGATGTTTGTTCTACAGTGCATTTTATGCCTCTAAGTTATTGGCTGGATTGATGTCTTCCTCACCCATCATCAAATACCCCAGGGTTTTTCTTTCTCATGGCATTGATGCCAGTACATTCAGTCAGTTTCAGCTTTATTGAAATATAACTGACATACAATAAGCAGCACATTATATATAATTTAGTGAGCCTTGATGTATGTGTACATACCCATGAAACCATCTCCACAACTCAAGATAATGAACTTCTCCACAGCTAACAAAGTTTCTTTATGTCCCTTTCCGCTGTCTTCTACCTCACTCTACCCTCCGCATAGATCCTCAGTTACTATTGATGGGTCTTATACCTTGATACACTGCTTTAACTTGTCTATAATTTCATATAAGTGGAAGCATTCCGTGTATTCTTTCCAATTTCTATTTTTTATATAGCATAATTACTTTTTAAAGTTCATTGCCATTGAGTATCCTAATAACTCACCCACTGTGTGTTACATACATGTGCCAAAATTTTATCCCTTCACTGCTGGTAGTGAACATCTCTCTGTTTGCAGTTTTCGGCTGCTATACGCACAGTGGTTATGCAGCTGCATACATGTTTCTGTAGGAGTCTTCGCTTTTACTCCTCCGCACATGACTAGAACTCTGGATTAGTTTCCTAGGACTGAAGCCAACTGAAGGACTTCAAACAATAAGAACCAATTCTCCTGTTGATCTGGAGGCTGGAAGACCAAGTTCACGGCATTACTGGGACAATGCAGGTTCCAGAGGTACTAGAAAATATTCCCTCCTTGCTTTTTCTGGGGTGGTGGTACTCGTAAACTTCCCTGCATGTAGATGTCTGACTCCAACTGCTGCCCTTCTCTGTATCCAGCCTCCTTCCCTGTGCGTCTTGGTCTCTGGGTCCAAGTCATCCACTCTGAATAGCAGCCCTGAGCATCTCCAATAGGAGATTCTTGGGGCAAAATTCACTATTTTTTTTTTTTTTTTTTTTTTGGCTATAAAGCCTGGTATGTATATGTTCAGGATGATCGATGCTTTTAAAAACCAGCTAGTGCAATACTTATAAAAAGTGGTGAGGGGCGGACAAGATGGTTTAGCAGTCTAAAGCACCTGCTTAGGCAAGCTTAGGCAACCACAGAGACCGCGGTTTGATCACCATCACCGCATGCTGTGCCAGCCCCATCCTCAGGATGGGCTGAGCTGGCCATAAAATAAATAAAACAAAATTACATTTAAAGAAAAAAGAGTGGTGAACAAAATGCAAATTAAGGGCAGATCATTGGAATTTGCTGCTATACTTCCTACAACTTCATCACGTAAAGATGATCAACATCACGAATGTTCACAATTATCAATTGGCAACCTCACAATAAAAAGACAATTGGAACAAAATATAAGCTGGAAATTGCACATTATGTAATAGATTAAATGACTTGTAAATGTAACATGTAATTTGTCTTTAAATTATGTATTTTAAAATAATTTCTCATTTTTTAAAATCAGTAGCAACACAAATAGAATTTGCTACTTAATTAAGAAAAAAAAATCTTTTAATATTCTAAATCCAAAAATCTTACATCCAGGGTAGACACTTATCTGAAAGTTCATATTTGTATGTATTAGACCGCATTTGAATCTGAAACATGTTCAATAAATGACTGCAAATGATGGGATGGGTGTGCTAGGAAAGGGGAAATATCCTGAGGATGCCTAAGGGCAAGGGATCTTTTGCTGCAATCACTGTTAGTGATGTGAACAGTCACTGAGCGCTCTAATCTCCCCTAGTGTAGAAGCCTGCAAGGTCACGCAGAAAGACTGAAGGAAACCAGGGCTGAGGGCGACAACACAGTTGTTTCACCCCAGCTTGCACCAAAGGAAAAAGACAAATGCAATAGCCCAGGCCCAGGTTTTGACAAGGCAGCCTGCAGCCTCGGTCAGTGCCGGCCCAGCAGCAGCTGAAGAGAGGCAGCTGCAGTTGGAGACCCAGCGAGAGGGATACGCAGGGCAGCCTTCCGTGGGCCTAACTTGGTTAAAGCTCTCGTGCTGAGCTTCTGGAAAAGAGACTTGCAGCCTCGGTCAGTGCCCAGCCTGCAGAGCTGGGCCAAGGGGCAGAGGCAAGGAGGCCTTGCACAGCACCGCTGCCCACCGCGCCCTGCATCCTCACCAGAGAGGGGCCTAAGAATCACCCATCGCGTGGTGTCTTGGTTACTTTCTGCTCGTTGCTAGAACAAATACCCAACACTCAAAATGAAGGAAGGAAAGGTTTATTTAGCTCACAGTTTGTGGAGGTTTCAGTCCATATTCGGCTCGCCCAAGGCTGAGTGGAACAGAGCAGAGAGCATCCAGTTCATGGCGGTGGAACAGCAACAAAATGGTGGCAGAGGCAGCCAACCAACACGGCAGCAGAGCAACAGCAACAGCTAGAGCTCCAGTCTGCATCTCTGTCTCTCTTTATATTACATTCAGGCTCTCCGCCTTTGCTCCTGCCGTAGGCTACACCCATAATCCCAGAAGTACTTCCACCCATAATCCCATCAGTACTAAAACTCATAATCCCAGGGATCATGGATCAAGTCTCAAACTCTAGCAGTCCCCGCCCAATGACTCCATGAGGCTTTGGGGGAACAACTAGACATAAACCATAACATTCCGCCCCTGGACCCCCAAAGTCTCATACATATCCCTTTTTACAAAAGACATTTTAGTCCATCTGGAAGAGTTGCCAAAGTCCCAATAGTCTCAGCATTGCTGAAAAGTCCAAATGCCAAGTTTCCTCGAAGATCCAAGGCAAATTTTCATCTGTGAGCCCCTGTACAATAGAAGAGTCAAACATATCCAACATTGAAAGGCATAAGATAAACATTACAATTCCAAAAGTTGCAAACAACAGGGTAATACAAAACATTGGGATCAACACATGTCCAAAATCCAGCAGGGTAAAAATTAAATCCCATAGTTCCAACTGGAGAATCCAAAGCAGTCTGCACTGAGTTGTGAGCATCATGCAACTCTGCTCCTACAGCACTCTTGGTGATAATTCCCATGGCTTCTCTCTTAGGCTGGCTTTGCTCCTTCTTAGCACGATCCACATTCTTGGCTTTTCTAAACTTCTGGGGTTTCCACTGAATTGGCTTCTCACTCTCTGCTTCACACACTGCCCTCTCAGGAGCACACTGCCTGGCCTCCCAGGCCTTCTTCTGAAATCGAGGTGGAAGCCTTCTTAAACTAACAGCTCTTGCATTCTGAATGCACCTAAAACCAATGCCACGTGGATGATGCCAGGGTCTG
>PVJA010045272.1:0-15715 GCA_004027025.1 Myocastor coypus
CTGGTGATATAACTTAGCATGGAGAACTGGCCTAGCCTGCAGCAGGATGGGCAAGAGAAAAAGCTCACTTGATAATCCTAAAGTACATATCTAAAAGCTCCAAAAGACTCTAGAAACAAACTGTTGGAATTAATAAATCAGTTCTGTAACTGGATAATAGATAAACATACAAATGTGATTGGCATTTTTCCTTATTATAGCAATGACTTTGTGGACATGGAAAATCTATGGCAATCTAAAATAATTACAAGGCTGGGTGTGGTGGCACATGCCTGCAATCCCAGCACTTGGGAAACTGAGGCAAGAGGAACAATGTGAGTCGAGACCAGCCTAGGCTACGAAAGTGAGCTTAAGGCCAGCCTGAACTGTATAGTGAGATCTTGTCTCAAAAAAAGACAAAAAATAAATAATTACTAAAATAAAATAAAACTATGGCAAAACTAAAATAATTTTAATTATTAAGAAAGGCACAGGGGCCAGGGAGATAGCTGAGTAGAAAACGCGCTTGCCTGGCAAGCATAAGGTCCTGAGTTCATTCCCCAGTACTGAAAAAATAAGGGCACAGAATTCATATGAAGAAAAATACGGGGCTGGGGACATAGCTCAGTAAAATAAGCTCCGGCCTGGCAAGCATAGGGTCCTGAGTTCAATCCTCAGTACCACAATAAAAAAGAAAAATAGGAAATTTTTTGAAAGGCAAAAATTATTAATATACTTAAACAAATTTACAAACTTTTAGAATAAGACATGATAAAATATGAAGTATACAATATAAGCAGTATAATTCCAGTTGGAGTGACTGATCGACTGACTGATTGGGTACAGGGTCTCACAACACATCTCAGACTGGTAGTGATCCTCTTGTGTCAGCCTGCCCAGCCCTGGATTACAGGTATGCACCACCACACCCCGTTTCAGTGGCCAGTTTGCTGTGGAGCCAGCATGACATGTGGTACCTGGGATCAAACCTGGGTCCTTGCACTTGCCAGACAAGCACTTAGACCCCTGAGCTCTCTCACTGGCCACTGGTGTGATTTTTAATTGCATTGAATAATTTTGAGTTTATAGGAAATGTCAAAGAATTACAAAGTATGACAATGAAAAAAAGATTTTCCCTTAACAAAATGTGTCTTGAAAGTCAAACCAGCCTAACAATTGTTTTAGATCAATAATCTTGAATATTTACAACAAAGAATTCAGAAAAACATTCCTAGGTCACTGAAAATTTAATATATAAATTGGCTAACACACAACTGGCTATTTATCTGATAGAGAATCAAATTGGATTTCTATCTATGTTAGTTATTTACTACACAATTTCCAGATAGAATAAATATACATATATACTAAATAATTCAAATGTTGCAAGAAAGCAAGGAGACTCCAGGTATAAAGCTTGCATTAGGGGGAACAAGTCATGAAAACACAGTAAGTGCAGGCCAGCATCTCTAACCTCAAATGTGAGATCCAAAGCCTGAAACTGTCTCAGCACCTGCATGACACCACAGGCAGGAATCTGTCCTCAAACGAAGGGCTTGAGTCAACAAACAGATGCCCGAACACAGCAAGTAGAGCTATCAGGTGTGTGTATGAGATAGACAGGAAATATGCAGGAGCTATGAGTTTGGACTTGGGTCTCTTATTAACATGCAAATATTCTAAAATTAAAAAAAAAAAAAAATCTGAAACCTCAAACACCTGGGTCCCAACCATTATTCAACCTCTTGACAAGATAGAAATGGACAGCAGAAGGGCTGGCCCAAGAGCTCAGTGGATTAAAGCATCTACTTAGGCAGATGGAACAGTTGGGGTTGGGTCCCCAGTGTGCCATGCTGGCCCCACCTCCAGGACGTGCTGAGACAGCGAATGAGACTGGGCATGGTGGTGCACGCCTGTAATTCCAGTTCTTGGGAGGCTGAACACAGATTGGATCACTCAAGTCCAGTTATATAGTGAGACCATGTAGAACCTGTACTAAAATACAAAAAAAAAAAGGAAAGAAAGATGGGACAGCAATATATATAAAAAGGAAGTGTTAAAGAATAAAGTACAACCCTGAAAAAAGATACTTTCATCAAAAGAAATAATTGCAAAAAGTATTTAAAATGTAGATATACCCCCAAAATTAACCAAAAATTTAGAACCTAACAGGTGGGGCAAAGAAAAGGATAAATTTCACTAGTAGTCAGAAACATATCTTTATATCTCACCTGACCCCCCCATCAAAAGATAAGAAATACAAAATTAGGAGGAATGCAAGGAAAGGGATCAAATAAATAGGGTTAAATGTTTAAGAAAGTTACTTGGAATTGAGTTTTTCAGTTAAAAGCATTCTTGCCAGGACCAGCCAAATAGCTCAGCAGATTAAAGCACCTGCAAGCAGGCACAGGAGCTGGGAGATCAATCCCCAGGTCTGCTGGCTGGACCCACTCCCACAGCATGCTGAGACTGGGCATGGTGACATGCATAATCCTGGCTCTTGGGAGGCTATAAATAGGTAGATCACTACAAGTCCCATCTAGTAGTGAGACTCTGAACAACCACTAGACCCTTCTCTAAAAATATAAAAATAAATAAAGTGAAAAAAAAATGTATATATACATATATATATATATATATATATATATATATATATTTGCCATTAGGGTCAGTAATTACCTCTGGGGAGCTATTTCATGATATATAACCTATAACAATACATTAAATATATGTGCAGATATTTATTTATTTATTTGAGCACCATTAATGGTGAGGTGTAATGGAAAACTATCCATCAACAGAAAAGCAACTAAAAATTACTGGAAATTCACACATGATTTTACATAATCATTTTGGTTGTTTTGAGACAAGGTTTTGCTACAGTTTAGGCTGTCCTTGTAGCCCAGTCTTGTTTTGAACTCACAGAAATACTCTTACCTCAGCCTCTCAATTAAATAATAAAAATTGACCTGGAGTAATCTATAAGGTTTACCAGGTAAAAACAAAATGTAGTCAAATGATACATCCCAAGTTATAAAATAATGGCAATCATACACACCACCTATATTATGTGTATATGTCTATATAATTACACATTTAAGAAAAAATAATGGTAAAGTCATAGGACACTTTGAGGAAGCCTGGGACAAGGGAAATTGGGGAGAAATGTGCACGAAACCTCTCAAATCACATAAGCCTAGCTACTGGGTGCTATCCATAACACACCTTGCCAGATGACAGGGATAGAACAGAGAACAAGCTAAAGCTTTGCCCTCACATGAGACTACAAATCATTGTGAGAGCAACAACAGGCAAGTGAGATGAGAGGACAGCAGAGCACACATGAGAAGTACCTAGCCAGTAATTAGGGGTCAGTTGAAGATCCCAAGGCAGTGGTCACCTAAATGATGGGCCTGCTGTATCAACACTAAACGTGTGCCAAGTTCTGAAGCCTTGTCTATATAATGCAAGGCAAGGTACTATAAGAGGGATACTTATACTACTACACCATTAAAGTGAAATTTAATTTATCATCATTTGAAATCCCCAATCTTACTTGTCTAGAACCTCACTGCACTGGAAAACTAACCACAGCACACTTTCTGAGAAGAATAAATTCAGGGCCAGGGAGGCAGCTCGGTGGTCTAACCACCTGCTTGACAAGCATAAGGACCCAGGTTGGATCCACAGCATGACACCATGCTGGCTCTGAAGCCCAGCATAGTGATGCATGCCTGTAATCCCAGCGTTGGGGAGGCTAAGACAGGGGATCAATACAAGTCTGAGCTGTGTAGGGAGACCCTGTACCACATACACATGTACCATGTGTATATACATGCATATATACACGAATGATTTTTTTTTTTCACAAATGATCTTTTTAAGAATAAAAAAAAAAAAAAAACATTCAGAAGCCAGCCTAGTAGTTCAGGTAATTCACCTGAATTACCAGCATCAGTGGCAGTTTTTTTTTTGTCTGGCTGGTCTAATAGATTGCTCCACTTGTATTATAATCCAAAGGGACCTCAAACTCAGCATATATAAAACCCCATCATCCTATCTCCTCTGGTCTGTCCTTCCTCTGTAATCTTCCCAATCTCACAGTGAGAGGGATGGCCACCTATCCAAGCATGCTAGCCAGAAACCTTGCTGTTTCTTTCCCTTCGGAACCTCTCCTATCCAAACCATATCCTATTTTCCTTAACTGTCTCTCAAATCTCCCTTCTCATATATCATCACTGGTGAGTAACATCTCATCTCACCAGGCTTACTGGTATAAATGAAGAGCTATATTTGGTAGTCAGTCCAGGGTCCTCATAACTCAAAGTACTGGCTTATATGTTTTGGAGTCTCTAGGACAACTGCTCAAGGAAGATTTTTCATCTTTTTGTTACTCAGCTGAACCTGAAAGCCTCAGGAATGGAAACGGTAAGGAGCAGAGAATGCGGACAGGACAATTCCTGAACATGAGCCGGGCTGGGCAGGGCCAAGGTGGAAACAGTAGGAGAGGCCATGTGCTGCAGAGTGAGGTCGCTACCCATAGCCTTATGAGTCGGCTCAGAATGGGAGTCACCAAGGCATCCACAGGACTTCTCTCCCACCAGCCAGGAGGAGCCCCATGAAATACCAGGCCAGGCCAGCAAGGGTGCATCACTCTCAAAGGTGTATGAGGTAGTAAAGGTTTGTTGCCATTGCCTGCTAAATTTGGGGATAATTTGTTACAATTTGTTACACAGCAACAACCAACAAGCCCAACTGACAGACAAATTTGAATTCAGAGTTCAGAAGTTTCTTGATCAAAGGTACAAGAGTTAGAATTGAAGCCCAATGCAAGCCCAAATTTTAGTCATTCTGCTATACTGTCATTTATTATTTATTTAAAATGAGGTTCTTGCTTTATATTATATACTAGCCTTAAACTCACTCTGTAGCTAAGGCTAGCCTCAAACTGTGAGGATCTTGCTACCCCAACCTCCCAAGTCCGGAGATTACAGGTGTGTACCACCGTACCTGGCTGTTACACTGTTTTATTTGTTCAATCTTATGGTACTTATTATTTTTTCCAATTAAATATAATGTACCTACTATTAAAAATACGCTCTTCTTGCAGATGAGAAGGAAAACTAAGGATGGGAGAGAGCAGGGAGAGGAGTGATAGGGAAAATAAGAAGGACTAAGATACCATAAGTACATGTATCAACTCCCCATGACAAATATTATGTATCACAAATACGCATCATATTAATAAAAACTGACTTCAAAAGAGAACAATGTATAATCCAAAATTACACCATGCCATAAGTAAATATGCTGGGTGCCATGAGAGATATATAGGAGGACTCGATAGGCTGTGTCATTGTGGGTTTTATTCTGTAATAATTTTAGAAGTATAGGGCCCGGCAGGATGGCTCAGTGGTCTAAAGCGTCTGCTTAGGAAAGGTTAGGCAGCTGCAGGGACCGCAGTTCAATCCCTGGTACCACATGCTGTGCCAGCCCTGCCCTCAGGGCAGGCTGAGCCGGCCACAAAAATAAATAAACAAACAAACAAAAGTCCTGAAACAAGAAAATAAAATTCTTAAAAAAAAAAAAAAGTATACACCTAGCTCTTCCCAAGAATCAAGTGATCTGTGACAGACACCTAGTGCAAATTCTGTTTAACTGCACTTTAAATCCTCCAGTGTTTTCTAACCCCAGGCACCTGCTTTGCAAATTTCTGGCAACAATGAACACCCCTGAGCCTGGCATGGTGGGCCATGCCTGTGATCTCAGCACTCAAGAGGCAGAGGCTAGAGGATTATTACAAGTTTGAGGCCAGTGTAGACTACAAAGTGAGTTCAAGGCCAGCCTGAACCACATAGTGAGACCCTGTCTCAAAAAGACAGACAGACAGACAGACAGACAGACAGACAGACAGACAGACAGACAGAGCAAAATGCACATTACTGCTGAAATGAGGTTTGCTGCTGCCTTTCAGCAGAGGCTATCTCCTGAGAATGGAGTATATAGAGTCCTGTTGACACACAAAGGACTGATCACTCCTTCGCAATGTTACTTTTGTCTGAAGACAGTATTTAAGAAACTGAAAAACTAAGTATGGCAATATTTTTCTCTCTTTTTTGCCAAAGGCTCTGTGTCATAAAAGGTCCAGAGATTCCTCTTTACCTTCAGCACTGTCTCCTGTGGTAATACACTGTCTACATTCATATTAGTTGAATTTTATAATAAACTTACTCCCATCTTTAATATCAAAAACAAAGAAAAACAAAAAGTACAGTCAAGATGCCAGGCTTGGCCCAGCACTTGGGAGGTTAAGGCGGGATGGTGGCAAGTTTGAGGCCAATATGGCAACACAGTGAGTTTGGGGCCAGGGCCTGCCTAAATTACAAAGGGAGACTCTTATCTCAAAACAGAAAAGATAAAGAATAGAGTCAAGCCTCATTAATTTGCAAAATGACTTATCTACTCACTTGTATGTATTTGTAGGCCCAAGATTAACACCAGCAGTGTTACACTCTCTGTTTATGCGTGGGTACATGTGGCACAAACAACGGGATTTGCCTACCATGCTCTTCCCAGCTGAGGGAAGACTACAAGATCTAACCCACTATCTCCCCAAGGAGCAATGGTTCAGTATCTGCTAATATTCTGAGGATGACTTTACAGACTGCACTTACCCAGATAAGAAGAACAAGGAGAAATATATGTATGATATATTATCATTTCTAAAATGTTAAAGAAAAAAGTTAAGTTCTACAATAGTCACTGAACATAGCAATCTAAAATTACACCATCTTTCTACAGTATTATTTAAGTGAACCTTGTCCTAAATAAGGTATTCACTTTTGACGGGTAGTTATATTTTCTAGTATGTATTAAAATAAATGCTTCTGTATGCCAAGTATATGCCTATAGTCTCAGCACTGTCTGTGACAGGAAGATTATGTAAGCAAAAATGGATTTGCACTAAACATTTTTTGATGTATATACCTATATTATCAAAATGATCTCACGTATCACAACAGCACAAGTGCCCTCAATGATGCATGAATCATGCTCAAGAAAGCACAGAACAGTTCTGTGTGTGTACCACAGAACACCTTATTACTCTGTAACAAAGAAAGTTTTCAAAATTCCATCTAAAAATAGCTACACTTTTCTCAAGTCAGCTAAGGAAGACTAACTATAGATTATAATACAAACAATATGCATCCCCTTCATCACAGGAAGAGTGCAAAGACACTGTGGTGGTAGGACACAAAGGGGTTGGTGCATACCTGACACAGTGTCAGCCTGGTGAAGCAGTGGCTTCGGTTCACACTGCTGAAGCCCAGGCTCTGTCCTGGTGATGCACTGCTGTATACCGAGAGACTGTTCCAGTAAGATGCGCTCTGCTGCTGTAAGCCTGGGCCTCTGTCCTTCACTAAGTTCACCCACACTGTTTTCCAAGTCCTTCAAAAAGTTGCAACAGCTGTTAAAATCATTATAGTAAAATCAAGGCAAGCAGTGTAGTGGCCCATACCCATAAGCCCAGCTGCGAGGCTAATGTAGACAACTGAGCAACACCTTGTCTCAAAGTTAAAAAGGGAGCTGAGCATAGTGGAATTTTATCTTATTTTTATGACTTTATCCATTATTTCTTCAACTGCCAACTAATTAACAATATATGAGAAAAATTCTACATTTTAAATTCTAACTTAAAATGCTAAATGCTGACATGTTAGATATTGTTCATACAGCTTAAAACAGAAAATACATTTTTCATGAACTAAAACTGTCTAAGGCTAACAGTGTAAATTTTATAATAGATCAGAACACACTTCAAATACTATAGATTAGGGCCCAGCGGGATGGCTCAGTGGTCTAAAGCGCCTGCTTGGGGAAGCTTGGGCGGCTTCAGGGACCGCGGTTCGATCCCGGGCACCACATGCTGCGCCAGCCCTGCCTTCAGGGCAGGCTGAGCCGGCCATAAAAATGAGTGAATAAACAAATAAAGGTTCTGAAACAAGAAAAAAAATAAAATAAAATTAAAAAAAAAAACTATAGATTATCCCACGTGAATAATTACACTGAAGTGCACATATGGAAGACTATTTTAATGTTTCACAAAACTCTTTTCCCTGAGAAATGTACAAAAATGTTTATTAAATATATATTTATATATATTAAATGAACTAAAAAAAAAAAAAACCTAAGACCCCATTTTCTTTCTACATTAAAAATTATGTGCTATAATCACCAGTATAATTTAGAAATATTCTAATGAATGTTTACTAGTCAAGCACTGAAGGAAAATTTCAATATCTAAGAGGTGTTATGTGTACCTCTCTGCTACTCTCTCTGTCTCTTTTTTTTTTTTTTTTTGTGGGACCAGAGCTCAAACTCACAACCTTACACTTGCCAGGCAGGCACTTGTGCTATGGAGCTATCTCCCCAGCCCCTCTCCTCTCTTTTATCTTCAGTGCTAGTGACCAAACCAGGATGGCATGCATGATAGGTGAGCGCTCTACTCAGACCCTGTGTTTCTCATTTAAAAGAAGTTTACTTTCAACCAGCATGAGTTCATCAACTATAAAATAAAAATCAAAACTCCTTGGTTCAACATTCAAAATTCTCTATCATTTGCCCTAATTCTCTATACATCTCTATCTCCCCCGGCACCTGTAACTGACCTCTTTTTCTGGAACACCTATCCTTCTAACATGCTTTCAACAGACAAAAACTGATTGCAATTCAATGCACCGCTTGGGGATTTGGGGCAATGTGCAGAATGATGGAGGGTGTTTTTCTACCAGAAATTAGTCACAAATATTTTACAACACCTACAATATGCTTAAAGGTAGGGGCTGTGTCTCATTCATGCTTTTATATTTTCCAAAGCAGTGTGTACCATATAGTAGATACTCAATAATAAAAGGTTTCAGGACAAATGAATGAATGAATAAATGATCTTCACAAATTATCAGAATGCTTTAGTTTTTTCAATGTAGAACAAGAGGGTTGAACAGATGGTCTAATTTATTTTTAGTTACACAACTCTACAGGGGAGGAAAGGGAAAGGGGTTTAAAAAAGGAAGACATATTATGTTAATATACCAAATCCCCAAGAGAAATACAAATGCTACACACTACAAACATGTACTAATAAAAACAAATGAATAAATATATAAATAAATGCTTGGACCAAAAGCAGAAAAAAAGATATTGGTGTGGGATATGCACCAATATCCCACAGTGAATGCAGTCATTATGTACTATAAACATATAAATTTAGAAATTTTAAAAATTTAAAAGTAGGACAACTTTTCTTATTCTATTTATATCTAACCAAATATAATTACTAAGGTTAAAAAGTACCTCTGGCTGATGAGCTGCTTTTAGTGAAACTAGAAATTGCTGGTTCTGTTTAGCAAGAAGGGGAAGAACTGCATCTGTATGCAATCTGTTATGAGGTATCCTAATTACTTGTCCTTCACTGGGAGAATCATCATCCTAAAATAAACATAAAGATAATTAATGCACAAAACGACCCAACCTGCAAGTCAGCACATGAGTTCTCACCTGGGGAAGGAGTGGGGATTAAGACAAAGACAGGGCAAGGGACAGGATTCTGATCAAGTCTCGTTTATTGAAGAAGTGAACAGGGTTTAAGTAAAGGTAGCAGGGGAAACGGAATCTGCGTCAGCGATTACCTTGCAACCAACCAGGGGAGGACTTGAGGCACATGATTTATGGGAAATGGGCAGGGTGTAGAGAAACAGAAACTTAACTGAAGTTCATTTCATTCCCAGAATAAGTAATGCTCTTGTTTCAGCATTACAATAGAGAGGCTCTCACAAGGCGGCTCTCCAAAAAACTTTTATCACATAATTATACTTTTCTCAGCAAATGATGTTATCAGCAGTTTTGGGAAGGAAGATAGAACTTGTGTGTGACTAGAGACTGAATACAAAAGCCTTCACACTGTGCTACAATCCCAACCCTTCTTGTGCAGGCTGGTCTTGAGCTCACTTGGTAGTCCAGGCTGATCTTGAACTTGCAATGATCCTCTGGCCTCAGCACCCCGAGTGCTGGGATTACAGGTGTGTGCCACTATGCCTGGCTTATGAGCCTTCTTTGTTTTTTGTTTTGTTTTGTTTTGTTTGAGATGTAATGACTCAGAAACTAGAAACAAAGAAACGCCAGCAGTGCTTAAGTCACTAAATGGCCCAGGCTGAGCTTCAATTTACGATCCTTCTGCTTGAGTCTCCTACAAGGCTGGTTTATAGACGTGTGCCAGAACACCCAGCTAAAAGTGAAGATGCTTTTATTTTCATTTAGTTATTACATACATTTTGCCTCCAATAAAAACACTAAATTTGCATCATATATAAACACTATTGAGTAATTTGGTAACATTAAATCAGGAGATTAATAGCTGAGAGGATAGCTCAGCAGACTAAAGCACTTGGTTAGGCAGAGCATAGCGGCCGGGGCTCGATCCCCAGCATGCCATGCTGACCCCACCCCTGGGGCTTGCTGAGAGAGCAATCAAGACTGGGCATGGTCATGCAAGTCTGTAATCCCAGTGCTTAGGAGGCTGAAAACAGGAGAATTACTACAAGTCTAATCTGTGTGGTGAGACCCTGTAGACCTTGTACTAAATACATTAAAAAAAAAAGAGCGATTCAAGCTGGGCATGGTGGTATACACCTATAATCCTAGCACCTGGGAGGCTGAGGCAGGAAGGTCATTGTGAGCTTGAAGCCAGCTTGAGCTACAAAGTAAGTGCAAGATCAACCTAAACTGCACAGAAAAATCCTGTCTCAAAAAACACCCAAAAACCTGAAGCTTCACTGCTCTGGTCTCAGGCAACTGAAAGACTCATACATGTTTTCTATTTCATCATTTAGGGACTTCCCACTTTATGTTGAAGCACTGTACAGAGTAACACCTCAGCGTAGAAATGGGAATAAACAAGAAGTCACAGTGCAACCTGGGTCATAGGCAAAAATCAAAGTTGTGCAAGTGTGTGACAGCAGGCAGCCCTCCTTGTGCGGACACCTGCCCTTGGCAGGAGCAGGTACTGAGCCTTCATTGGCTAAGCTTCACTGTACCTCAAAAAAAGACTTGTCCTAAAAGCAAGGGAGCATGTGGTGCTCACAGTCGGAGGCTGAACTCTCCTACAAAAACAAGTGTGAGATGGCCACAGTATTTACTTTTGTGTTAACAAAGTTATGGGCTGGATTACATATTTCCTAGCTATATATGCAAATAAACAACTCATAGTACATTTCTTCAAGTTACTCTGAATTTTTCCAGCTTATATTTTTGTATTTGTTTCTATTATAGATTGTAGCATATCTGATTTAGGTACAATGAAAATACCAAATTAGAAAGTTTCACATCTGAAAAAGGAAATGTTATAATTTAGTCCCAGTATGTACTGCCACCAGATGAAGTTCTAAGAATGTATAAAAATACTCGAATGCAGTAGTTCTCAACCTGTGGGTCACGACCCCGGCAGGGGTACAACGACCAAAACACAGAGGTCACCTAAAGCCACCGGAAAATACATAATGCATATCAGGTACTTACATTCCAAATCATAACTGTAGCAAAACTACAGTTTGAAGTAGCCACCAAATTATTTTTTGGTTTGGGGTCACCACGACATGAGGAACTGTACTGCAGGGTCATGGCATTAGAAAGGTTGAGAACCACTGTTCTAATGGCACATTAGGCTAAGTGTTGGTACAATGCTCTGGCTTCATCAAAAATAAAAACATTTCTTTTTTTCTTTGTTTTTTTTTTTTGGTCTTTTTGAGGCAGGGTCTCGCTATGTGGTTGAGGCTGGCCTTGAGCTCACTTTTGTAGCCTAGGCTGGTCTCGAACTCATACCAATCCTCCTGTCTCAGCCTCCCGACTGCTAGGATTACAGGCATGAGCCACCACGCCTGGCTAAACACAACAGATTTTTTTTTTGTCTTTTTGAGAGCAGTTGAGGCTGGCCTTGAGCTCACTTTTGTAGCCCAGGCTGGTCTGGAACTCACACTGATCCTCCTGCCTCAGCCTCCCGAGTGCTGGGATTACAGGCGTGCGCCACCACGCCCAGCTTAAAAACATTTCATTTATACCTTCTTCCCATGTTATTCCACAAAAATGAACGCACTCTCTTCACAGTGAACTCAGTGAGTAGTTTTAAAAAAAATTACCAGGTGTTGGGGAGAAAGCTCAGTGGAATACATGCTTGCCTGGCAAGCTTCGACCCCTGGTACCACCAAAAAATAAAATAAATAACCTCTGCAGCCAGGCATGTTGGTGTACACTTGTTAACCCCAGCACTCTTAAGTCTGAGGGTGATATGTAGGGACTACAGGTCAAGCAAGTGACATCACAAGGCCCTGTCTCAGTGAAAATTGGCTGGAGATATCGCTCAGCACAAAGGCCCTGGCTTTACCGCCTAGTGCTGCAAAGAGAAAAGAATAGAAAAAGAATCCTCCAGAATCTTCCTCAAATAAAATTTTAACCAAAAACTTCATGAAATATCTTCTTACTCCTTTGTGAAATAACAATTAAAAAGTTATCAATAATGAAAGCATGTCTTAGTTAAGCATCCCTTGTTGACAATAGTTAAGTGTACCTGCCGTTCCTTACGTAGGCTTTTCAAAATATACATAAAGTAAAGATTTCCATTCCTAAGTGTTTCAAAAGAAAAATCCCATTATCATTTCTATAGAATATTTACATTATTCAGGTCTATATAAATATATGACACATTAAAATGTCTCTTTTCCTTCCGTAGTGTTAGATAATAACTAGGAAGGACTAGTATCTCTAGATCCTATACTGTCATTAAATTTTCATGTTTATTAGTCCAAAGAATTATTATTATAACCATGGTTAGGGGAAAACAAATTATAATAGTTAAAATATGCTAAGATTCTGTGCAAAATACTACATGAACAGCTCTGAAGATGTGGTCTCATATGTGCAAAAACCTGGGTTCAAGCTAGAGACAGAAATAAAAATCAAAAAACTAATAAAAATAACTAAGTATAGGGGCCCAGCAGGATGGCTCAGTGGTCTAAAGCACCTGCTTAGGAAAGCTTGGGCGGCTGCAGAGACCGCAGTTCGATCCCCGGCACCACATGCTGCGCCAGCCCTGCCCTCAGGGCAGGCTGAGCCAGCCATAAAAATAAATAAACAAAAGTTCTGAAACAAGAAAAAAATAATAAAAATAAATAAAATTTAAAAATAACTAAGTATAAATTATAGAGACAGCACATCAAGGTGGCAGTTTACACTAGATGGAGTTCAATGCCTAATTACATTAAGTATTATTTTTCAGCAACTGCAGCCTCAGAGGTTAATAACAATTTCATTCTCACTACTGTGATGAGATTACACATAAGGCAACACACAAAACCCTAAATCCTTTCACATATATTTTAATAAACTTTTTGTCTGTAGCTCAAATAAAAGGGGAAAAACAGGTCGGTGGCAACAGATTCATCAAGACCTTCCTCCTGTGAAAACTTAACACTGGGCCAACCATTCCTTACCATTTCCAGGGCGTCGTGCAGGGTGCTGGAGAGGCTATCATTTAGGTTTGTCAGACAGAGCTCTCCATCTCCTAAAACTAGAAATAAAAAGGTAAAAATTTAAGAGAGAAAAAAATACAAAACTTAGTACACAACCTGACCAGAAAGCCACATTTAATCTTCTGCAATAAAAACACTGGCACAGTTCACAGACAAATAATCCACAAACTATTCAATTTCATGAGATTTTTTTTTTTTTTTTTGTCTTTTTGAGACAGGGTCTTGCTATGCAGTTGAGGCTGGCCTTGATCTCACTTTTGTAGCCCAGGCTGGTCTCGAACTCACACCAATCTTCCTGCCTCAGCCTCCCGAGTGCTGGGATTACAGGCGTGAGCCACCACGCCCAGCTTCATAAGATTTTTTGAAAATGCAGCTTAAAACAAATGAGATTTTTCTTTTACCTATCAACTTGTCAAAAAAAATTGTTTTTGGGAAGGAGTCTCATCTGTAGTTCAGGCTGACCTTGGACTCACTATGTAGCCTAAGCTGGCCTCAAACTTTTGGTGATCCTGCCTCAGCTGCCCAAGTGCAGGGATATAGGCATACACCACCTGGCATCATCACACACTTCTAAATATTGTACAAATAGCACTACAGCTATAAAGTTAAGAAGCTGGTATTCTTACATATTGTTCATGTTAAACTGATTAAAAGTTGATTACTATTTCAGAAAGCATGTTGCCAGTAGGTAATGGTATTTTACAGGTGTTTAGTCCAATGCAGCAATCCCATGTTCAGGCAGGTATTCTAGCTGTCAGGCGAGTGCATGAAGATGCACACATACACAAAGTTATGTGTAGCCGGAAAACCTTAAAAGCCATCCAGAAGCCCTGCCCCAGGCACTGACTATACAGACCAGACAGCTGATTTCAAAATGTGCAGTGCTAAGTTTCCCAACAGGATTCTACTTTAAAGCTAAATGTACATCCTAGGAGTCAAGTGTCTACTTATGCATACTTCAAGAAGACTGGAAGGGTGAACCTCAAAATACGAATAATATCAACCCTAGAGGGCAGGGCTATGAGGCTCAGTCTACTTTCCAAAACTAAGCTGAGGGTTGGGGAGATAGCTCAGCAGTCTAAGCACCTGGCTGGCAAACACAAGAACTTGGGTTCAATCCCAGTACTGCATGCCATGTCAGCGCTGTGCTGTGCTGGCCACTGAAACCAGGCGTGGTGGCGCACGCCCATAATCCCAGTGCTGGGGAGGCTGAGACAGGAGGATCACTACAAGTCAGAGCTATGTAGCAAGACCCTGTACCAAATAAAGAGTAAAAAATAAAACTGGAAAAAAACTAAGCCAAAGCTCACTAATGTGCACAGAGATCCCACTTATTCACTGTACGATATTAAATCTTCGAAAGTAAGTAAAAATACCTGAAACAGAAAAATATCCCCAAGGAAATTCTCATAATCTAACAGTGAAACCACTTAACAAAGAGCGACTCACACTTGGGCGCCCATGTCCGACCACAACTCAACACAATTTCCCCTTCCGAGATGGGCCTGTCCAGAGTCTCTGCGTCAGTGACAGTGATGCTCAGAGTGCTCTCCAGGGTGGAGGAGCTGGAGCTTGGCATCTGCAAGGAGGCAGGGGCTTCGGGGCCCACAGGCAACAGTGTAAAGGGAACAGGGTCTGTAGGAGCAGGCTGAGCTGGGGAGTCCACACTCTCAGGTTCTTCATCCTTAGCCACAGACATGATGCTGAAGAGATAAAGACATTATCTAGAATTTACTACGTCACTTATGGGCTCTACTTTTAGATAAAGAACAGACCCATCGGTTGGGGAGACAGCTCAGTGGCATAAACGTCTGCCTTGCAAGCATGAGGTCCTAAATTCAATCCCCAGTACCACAAAGAAACCAACAACAACAACAAAAAAATCAGACCCAAAGATAGTTTATCTCCCTTAGCAAAGTATTTTCATGATGTACACTACTATAATTATTAAGATTCATTTTTCTAGCATTGTTTTTATGCATTAGTCATAAGCCATTCTGATAGCTCTCCTAGCTAAAACATAAATCTATAGATTATATAGCAATTTAAAAGTTAACTGACCATAGTAAATGATGATCCACACTAGCAAAAAATTATTTTCAGAGGGCTAGCCAACTAGCTCAGTGGATTAAAGCTCCTATAAAGAGGCACAGGGG
>PVJA010045273.1:0-15735 GCA_004027025.1 Myocastor coypus
GGAGGGGTTCAAAAAAAAAAAAAAAAACAGGCGGGAGGGGGCAGCGGGGGAGGGGAAGGCGGGCCAAGGATCCTGACCCATCCGGCTTGAGGGCTCATCTACCAGCGGTGCGGTTGGTTCTGGGCTGGAAGAGGAAGTTAGTCGCAGGAACGCAGAGGCGGGGCAGAGGGGCGCAGGGAGCTTACCCGCAGCGGGCGCGCGGGCTCGGCTACCAGCGGTGCGGTTGGGTCTTGGGATTGTTTTAATAGCTGAGAATGACTACAAAGTTAAAGAACAAGCCTGGTGCCAGACAACTAGAGGGCAAAAACAGCTGCTCAGAGCTCAGAGAATGGCCGGCCCGTAGTACCTTGAACACAGTAGATAGGAAACAAGGCTGAAAGAAAACCTGATAGCTTGAACAGCCTGACCAAAGTCCTCAGCCAAGCCCACCCCCCCTTGAATTAGGCAGACAAGTGTCCTACCAGCTGCCCAATGACTACTATAAGCTGCTCAAAACCAAAGTGGAAGAAATAGATTTCAATAGTCCTAAAACTCAAGTCCTAATCTCAAGATGTGCCCAACCGGTGCAGGAGAACAGCTGAACATGCACCCAGAGAAACAGCGCTGAAGGTGTGGAGGAACAGCACCTGCTCTAGCTGAAGGGCATCAATGCCTCTTAAAGCACTTTCCCATACAGAAAAGAAGTGCTCGCCAGCCACAAGGCTCCAGCTCTAAGCGACCTCTCGGTTTCCTGGAAGAAGGGCTCATCCCAGAAAGCATCCAACCTGTGGTCAAACAGGCAGAGAACACCGATGTGAAATACGCAGCTTTGCCAACAGCCATGGGGACTGAAGAGCTGGGATCTAAAGCTGTGAGAACTGGGATGCATGAAGCCCCAGGATCAAAGGAGAGGGAGCCACTCTTGCCCTCTGCTGACTCCCAGGCCCTCATCTCCTACTTGGTATTAAAATTTCAGCTAGTGAAGAAAAAGGCATAAACAGAATCATGACTACAACAGTTTTTAATTTTTTTAAAAAAATGTATGGTATCATTCAGATCTGTCTGGAATTCTCAGGCTCAAGCGATCCTCCTGCCTCAGCCTGCTGAGAACTGAGACTGCAGTGTGCTGCCAGGCCTAGCCAAAGTGACCTTTAAAACAGTGTCCTAAAAAGGGAAACTGACTACACTTTGAGGAAGAAGATTCGCTTGGCCCCTTGGTTTCCGCTGGAGAGCAATAGGAAGCATTCTGTGTGCCTACAGAGCCACCAGCCTGGGGGCTTTTATGAGTGAAATCCTGAGCCCAGCAAAGGTACCGCTTCACATGTCTTGGTGTCTGCTTCTCAGTCTGCAAATGAAAGGGTGCAGATATGTGCTCCCGAAGGAGCTCTAGGCTGGGCAGGGAAATTAAAGAGCACTGAACTACAGCTTAGCCGGTGCACTCCCATGCATCAAGAACTCCCCACAGCCCAGTGCCTACCTTCATTTGTGGTCGGCATGCCAGATTTTGGTCCCAAGCTAAAATGCAGTTCTGATCCCATAAGTGAAATGGAAATGATGCACATTTTAATGCGCCATTTAGATTCTAAATGAGAGTATAGTCAGTTATACTATAACATTTGTTTTTGTTTTAATGTATTTAGTACAGGGTCTTACTAGACAGATCAGATTCATAATGATCCTCCTATTTTTCAGCCTCCCAAGCACTGGGATTACAGGCTTGTGCCATGACACCCAGTTTCAATCACTGTCTCAGTGCACCCTGAGGCAGGACCAGCACAGCAGGCCGGGGATTGAATGCTGGCCCCTGCATCTGCCTAAGTAGACATTTTAATCCACTGAGCTATTTGGCCGGCCCTTGTAACATTTGTCTTTGACACAAGAATCTGGCCCAATGCAATTGATGTAATAGGAAATTAATATGTGGGTTGTGCTTTTAAATATGCAATTCATCCATGAGAAATATTATATGGATGCAGAAAACTGCAGCCAGTTAAAACGAGGCACACTTAAATACGCACACACACCTTAAGACATTTGCCAGCTACCGCAGTGTGCCAGGCATGCTTTGCACACCTACAGACATCTGTATTATGGCTGTCTATCCAATTTCAGAAGTTCTCACTACCTGCCACGGTTAATTCATAAGTGGTAACCCTTCTAAAACCCACTCCACAAGCAAATTCAGGTCTTTTCCAAACTATAATACCTTACAATAGTATTTGTGTGTTTCTTATTTAACATGGATAGAATTGCGCTAGCAGCTTAAGTTCCTATTTAATGTGTCGCTAATAAAATATTTTAGTGGCATATATCTGTTATGACTTATGTCTAGATGTCTTCGTAAAGCCTCCTGTGGTCATCAGTGGGGCCTTGTCAGAGGTGAATGGATCTAGAGTGCAACTCTTGGATTGATTCATGGTGCAGTGCTAGTCTCGAGGACACTAGGGTTAAGGGTGTGAGTGCTGCCTGCCCTGAGGAGCCCAGATGGGATACTCAGGGATACACAGAGCTGTGGTCATCCCTTGCTTATTTTGCTACCTTTTGCCTGCTATAAACCATTTCTTCTCTGCAGTACCTATCTGTCACATCACCTTGCCTTGGAACCGACCAATTATGGACTAAAATCTTTACAAGCTGTGAACTAAACACACTTTTCATCTTTTAACCTTAGATGTTGAATAACTTGTCTCAGTAACAAGTAACTAGACAGTACCTTGCCACATTTTCCCCATAAACTCTGTGATTGGGCAATTTCTCATGGCATTCTATTTTTAGGGATAGGTGTGTTGCATATAATAATACCGACTACCTTTGTAAAATAATTAGTATATAGTCAAATTGCAATGTCAGCCACTTCTATTGATATTATGTAACCTCTAGTGATTACATAATACTTGCCAGTTTTTTCAAAGCTCTTTTCCACTTATGCATTTGTGTGTGTCCTCATGCTTCATACATGAGTTACATCTCTGATAACTTTTTAAAATGGGAAACTACATAGTTTGCCCAAGATCACAAAGCCAAGCCATGGTAGACTCATGATATGTAAAGACCTATCCCTTGCCTTCAAACTTCTCAAGAAGAAAGAAATATAGGCGTTAATTCTCAATCTGCATTCAGACAGGGTACAGCAACATATATGAAAGACGAGGGCCATTCAAGGGTCCAAGGAGAACACGAGGGTATTTTAGTCATGAAAGAATCCTTGAAGCGGTGAATCAGGAATCTGAGGGGGAAAATGGACAGAAAAAGAAAATTACAGGATGGAGACAAACCAGTGGATAGCAGGAGTCTCATGCTCATGTTCTCAGAAGCTGGAAAATAACGGCACCGAGCAAAATGCCTCAGAGGTGAACAAGAAGGAGGAGTGGGAGTGGCGGGATATTCAGGTCCCAGGCAAAGGGACAGATGCCAGTGAGCTCAGTCTGATTCATACCTGAAGGGATCTGGCATCTATTTTTTAAAAAAGATTGAAATTTTAAGGGACAGTGATCTAGCTCAGCAGACTTAAGCACCTGCTCAGGCAAGCACAGGGACTGGGGTTCAATCCCCGGCACCAAGCACAGGGACTGGGGTTCAATCCCTGGCACCACATTCCACACCTGTCCCACCCCCAGGCCCAGGTGCACTGAGCCAGCCGCTGAAACTGGGCATGGTGGCACATGCCTGTGATCCCAGTGCTGAGGAAGCTGAAAACAGGAGGATCACTACAAGTCCAAGCTGCACACTAACAACCTGTACCAAATACATTTTTAAAAAATGAAATTTCAATATGAAGTTTCTAGGTGCCTTCTTCAAGACATGGTAAGTTCTTTAAACATTGGTGGTGGCTCATTACAAACTTTTCACTTTTTTTTTTTTCTTTTTTTCTTCTTTTTTTTTTTTGGCGGGACTGGGGTTCAAACCCACAACCTTGCACTAGCCAGGCAGGCACTTGTGCCATGGAGCTATCTCCCCAGCCCCTCTTATTACAAACTCTTTAAACAATTTTTGAGCCAAAATAAGTCAGCTGCTGGCCAGCTAATATGAAACCTTCAGTAAACTGAAAGGTCATCCCCTGGCCTGCAGCTGGCCCCATGCAAAGAAATTTGAACACTGATGGACACAAAATATGTTATTTAATGTCAATTTCTGCAAAGACACATTTAAGCAACAAAATATACATTTGTCAACCTTTTAGAATTTGTTTTATACATTAACAAATACAATGTGCTACCATAGCAATAAATTAAATGTACACTATTTACATTACATAGGCAGTCAGGGTCTACAATTCACCTCCTCACTTAGAGGAAAGAAAGAAAAGTCATCGTCACAGGGGCCACTTCCAAGCTACACATCTTAGGTTCTATCACACAGGAATCTCTTCACACAGCGACGGCAGCACTCCCTGAGCTGGAGTGTTAGACGGCAACACCCACGACAAGGGAGAATTGGCACACATGCTAAGGAGTGGGAAGGGGGGGGTCTCGCCCTTCCAAGCAGAAATGTCACAAAAATCAAAGACAATGGCAATTAAGTTCCAGCCTGCAGTCAAACATCTGCTCCCCAGGGCTGGTCTGGCAAAGGATGGAGCACTGCCTGCTAGCCTCTCCCCAGACAGGGCTCTGTGGGCCTTCACTCTGGGGGACTGCCTTCTTTCCAAGGGGGCACTCGGCCACCCTGAAAGGAGAGGGACGTGAGGTTGGGGAAGGGGCTAATGGCTTCCGAGGCTTGGCAGGAAAATGCCCCTTACTGCCCCTCAGCAGCCTGCAGCACGGCACGCCCAACTTCAGTGCCCAGCCCAGCCCTTGCTTTTGGTAAGGGGGTAGCTGGAGGCTGGGAAGGAGTAACGGGCTTCACAGGGTGGTAGACTGGCCCACTCCCTGCCAGCCCGTGGAGAGGTAAAATCTACTTCAACCCCCAGAGACCCCCCCCCCCCCCAGACTGGTCTGTATTGACTAAGATACACTGAAAAAGGGTAGTGTTTGAGCTGGCACCTTCATGGGTCAGGGTAAGGAAAGTGAAATAGGCTGTGTTCCCCTTTTATTAACCACCTTCACTGAAGTATCAGGAAGAGGCTGAGAGTGTGGCTCAGCAGCAGAGCCCTGGCCTAGCCTGCATGAGGCCCTGAGTTCCATCCTTAGTACCACAAGGGGGCGGGAGGACAACAGGGAGAAATGAATCGTCTCCTTTTTCCTTCCATCATAATTTAGGGGAACAAAACCAAGAGCGGCTAACTGTTCAGAGCAGCTGCCTGTACCTTTGGCCTGGCCTCTACTGCTGAAGAACGAATGAGCAGTTTGTCAGAAATCTCTTTCCCTCTCTATTTTCTTTGCCTCAGTTGTACCTCAAATCCAGGACCCTTGCTGATCAATCTAAAACAGCCCCCGACCATGAAAACAGCAGGGCCTGAGGCCCCATCAGCACACTGCCACCACTGACCTCACCTAGCCAGTGCCTTGGTCCCAGCCAACGAGGGAGGGATGCAGGCCGAGTTAGTGCGGCTGCCTGCGCTGCCAACTGTGGACCTGGGTGTGGGCTGCAGAACCAGCTCTGCCAGCAGCTAGCTGGGTGTGACCTCAAGCAAGTTCTCTCCCCTCGCTAGAGCTAAGGTTTCTCATCTCGACAACAACGCGGCTGGATGAGACACTGCAGTGAGCCAGAAGGGCTGGGCATCACAAGGATGCCCATGAAGCCGCATATGATCCAGGAAACACTGACATTCATTACCACAGACAGACACTCTGGCTAAGATCCTCCATCTCAAGTTTTTCTACATCTGCTTTTAAACATGAGCAGAGCTGGAGGCCTCCGGGTACCCGAGGCCACCCAGTAAACATAGCTTGTGCGGTGAGTCGGGTGGCCTGAGGGACGGAGATGCAAACTCCTCATGAAGGTCACATTGGAAAGGCCCCAAATGCCAGTGTAAGCACCATCTACCCAGGCCTGAGCCCCGTAATTAAGTACAGCAGTAACAGGAAAGACATCTGGGATCAGAGAGTGGGGACAGCAGCCCCCCAGGAACATGAGACGCTGCCCACAGCCCCGAAGAGTGAAGGAAGAAAAGACCCATCCCTGTTCTCTTCCTCTCAGCATGGGGACCTCAGGCAGGCTGGCAGTGCACACAGTGGAAACTACAGGAAAGACCTTCCAGAGATGACGAGGCATGACCCAGAGGGAGAGGGGTGCAAGAGCCTGCCCTGAGCACCCCTAAGGTAAAGCAAGAGTGGAGACCACATCCCAGGTCTGCGCCTCCTTGGGGCACACGTGCCTCCTGCTTCCTCCACCCTGCCATCCTGCCCACTAACCTGGAGGCACCACTTGCAGGAGTGGACTGTAAAGGGTGACAGGAAAATATGAGGTTCCCCCAGTGTGACAGCATGAGAGCAACTTAGAAAGCCTGGCGGACTCCTGGCCATCACGCAGCATGGCACAACCACCAAACATCCCTAAGTACTGGCTATTCAGAGACGTGAGCCAGAATGCTGTAAGACTGTTCAAAGAAAATACAGTTTGACCTTTCAAGTTCCTTCAGAAACCCAGCCAAAAGAACCCTGCCAGAATCCACAGGCCTCCATCCAGTAAAAGGTGCCGCTACACTGACTTTTAATAAAAGCTAGACAGGTATTTTGTTGACCTTCTAACTAGATCAATCTTACCAAACTCGTATTGTATGTAAGCACATTTCTCAAATAGGGGGAGGGGAAGAGGGGGGCCCTGGGCTGCAAGTAGGATCCAGTATGAGAATAGGGAACAAAAACATCAAACATTTTGCCCTAATGGCAAAAGTAATGGAGAAATAATTATGATGTCAGTCCAAAAAAAAAGTCCCATTTCTAAGCTTTGGCTCACTAGTCCAGATCCCTAATACACACAAAGCATTTGACTGGAAATCTTGTCATCTGTCCATTAAAGCAGGGAGCCCAGGCTGTGTCACCCCAGCAGCCCTGCCCCAAATGCAACCTGCCAAAATCTGTTAAGCTTCTGTGTTTTCCCTGGCAGACACCCTGACCTAAAGCCAGCAGCAGAAACACCCTGCAGACTCAGAAGGGGCGGAGCCAGCACGGCTGCTCCCCAGGACAACCCGGCTCATGGTCCCGGAGAAGGTGGCACTGGTGAGGGGCAGCACGCAGCCACACAGGGCCTGACCTGCAGGAACCTGGCTGATGCAGCAACCGCCTCCAGGCCTGCAGCTGGAGAGGGAAGAGAAGGACTAGGGAATCGTGCCCCTGACAGTCGGTGGGCACAGAAGCCAGGACAGGCTCCCGAGGCGGCGCTGCCTGCTCCCTACAAAGGGCAGGGCACGGCTGTGAGCGACACTGTGTTCCTCCCTGCAGGCCTAGGTCCAAGCCCCACCCACTGGCCCAACCAGAACCTGCTAAGTCATCCCCGTTCTATCCCTTTCCCTCCCCTACAAATGGGGGCTTTAAATAATATTTATGTCTTCCTTGAACTTCTATGAGCATTACAGATCTGGATCCCATGGACCCAGGCTGAGCCCTTGGGCCCTGAGGTTACCAACCAGTGATCTCCCAGCACTGGTTCATTCATTTTCCCTGAATTCCTTCTCACTCCTGGCTTCCCACTCGTTCATGGGGAAAAAATACCTGCTCAGAGGAGAGTGATTGCTGGGGCTTCTTCCACAGCTAGGATAATCAGAACCTGCATGAAATTAACCAGGAGAAAAGTTTCACCTAGTCGAGGACATGTGCAGCAATGTCCTCAGACACATCTAGGTCTGTCTTGGAGTTTCCACCTGCGAGAGCCTGGCACCAGGTGCACGGACAGCGGGAACAGAGCAGCCTGAGGCCTGGGCCCAAGAGGTCTAAAGTCCCTAGCCCAGAGCAGGGAGATGTTTTGGGAGCTCCCGAGAAACAGGAACAAAGGAGCTGCCTTTAGCAGGACAGCCTCAAGGATGCTATGAATTTTGGCTCTCGGGAAGCAGCCCCTGCACCTCTGCTCCACGCATGGGTGGTGGTAAAGCTCCTTTCTAAGATGCCCAGGAGGGCACGGTACTGTGATGAAGGGCAATGGGGACACACTTTATGTGGTGGGTTCCCCTCTGCTCCCCACCCGCCATTCTCTCTGACTCTGAAGCAGATGCACTCCCACATCTCTGGCTGAACCCCTTCTTGACCTGTCTTTCCTACACACAAACAAGTTGGCAAATGTTCCAGACAGACAGCACACGGGGAAGGCAGGAGCAGGAGAGCCTCCGGGAAAAGGTCTCATCCAGAGATGAAGATGTGTTGGCGAAAGACCCGGCAGGACTGTGACCAGGTCAGGACGCAGGACAGACAGCTGGTCTGGTGGGCCTGTGACAATCAGAGTAGTGGACAGCACCCCCAAACTGACGGAACAGGAGCCTTCTGCAGGACAGAATCGGGGCTTCCCTGGAAGAGAGCAAGCACGTGACAGTGAGCCCACATTTGGCAAAGGAAGAGGGGAAACATGCTCAGGACTAGGGCCGGGGCACACACAGTGCCCCTGGCTGTGGGCCACTGACTACACTCAAGATGAGGATGCCAAACACAAGGGAGTCCAACTTCCTTCGCACAGCCCCAAAAGTCGGGCGTAGGAGACATTCTGGTGAACAGAGGCATACAAAATCCCCGGCAGGTCGTGGAGGTGAGTGCAGGCATTCCCGTTTTCTGTTTTTCTTTTTCTTCACACTACATTTAACACAGCGTGGGCTCAGGCATACCCTTCCCTTGGACCCAACTGACTCAGACCAATGGGAGCTCCAGACAGGGAGAGCAGGAGTGGGGTAGGGGTTCAGAGAGTCCTGATTTCTTGAGAAGTGCAGGCCTTATCGGCAAGTGGACTCATTACCCTGCCCAGCTGAGATAAGCCCGCTGGGAGGCCAGGCATGGGGGCAGAAGCCCCCTGGGGCTGTCTCTCACAGTATCTGGGGGTAGGGCCACCCCTTGGCATGTAGGAGGGGGGCATATTTCAGCCTATAGCTTTGTTCAAAGACACAAGAATGGAGGGAAAGACCACCCGAGAGCAGGGAAGCCAGGAACAAGCTGAAAAGCTCTTCCCTCCAGAGAACGAGGTGGCCTTCAGAGAACCTCTTCTGCCTGCTGGAACCAGGATCACCCAGTGGGAGAAGATCTATGTAATGGGTCTCCCCCTAATCCCACGGCAACCCTTCCCATGACACCCACAGCATCAGCCCCTCCTGCCCTTCGCAGGCCCAGGGGGGCCCAGCATCGAGGCTGAGACACTGTGGGGACCACTGGCAAGGTCTCTCTGGCCACTCTCAGGTCATGAGGCCCTTGGTGCCAAGTTGCCCCCTCACGGCCACCCCAAGACGAGCGCTTACTCACCTCACCTTGGACAGGAGAAGAATTCTTCACTCACATTAGTGACCCTGTTTCAGGAAACATCTATGAGTTTTAAATAACCAGACACCAACCTGCTTGACACCTGGCTTCTGCACTCTCAACTCTCAATAATCTGGTTACCTCAAGAAAGGGCCCAAGGCCCAGGGAGCCAGAAATTCATGACTCAAGGGTGGGCACAAAGGAGTGTGGTTATGATGTAAGAAATGTGGCGAAGCAAGTGGTGGCCCCAGGCAGGTGCCTTCACCATGTGGGGTCAGACAACATCACCCCCAGCTCTGGTCAGAGCTACTATCTCTCCCCCTCCCTCAGGAGACCTCCACGTAATATCTGAGATGTGCTTCCTGGCAGCCTTCAGGGAAGGAGGCTGGCTCTGAGGGGATGGGGTAAGGAGCTGCCCCCACACCCTGGATCCTTACCCCACTGGAGCTGGCGTGGCTGAGCTTATCAAAGCGGAATTTCAGGTTTGATCTTGGGGAATTTCTGCTTTTGCCATCTAAGAAAAGAAGAATGCCCATGAAAAGGAGGTGCCTCTACAGAGGCCATCCTAGCTGAACGGGGTGTTGGGGAGCAAGCCACACCACCCTTTCCCGGTATGCCACCCTAGACTAGGAGTGTAGTAAGCCGGCTACTACCCACAGGGCATTTTTAAAAATTAAATTGATAGGCTTATAAGTAGATAATAGTCGAAGAAAATAATACTCAAATTCACTTTCTCATTATTTACTGTTTACTATTACTACATATTCTCTTCTGTGTGCTGCATCCGGATGGCAGAAATACCCTAGGAGAGTGGCTGTGTATCTGCTGCCAGGGACATTATGATGGTAACATAACATCGGCCACCATAGGAGTACTTCCATCACAAAAATTGGCCGATGTTACAAATCAGAGCTTGACTTGTACTTTGTTGTCTAGACTTAGGAAATCAGGGCAAAGGGCTGGCGAGACAGCTCAGCAGACTATGTGCCTGCTCAGCCAAGCACAGGGACCACGGTTCTACCCGCAGCACTACAGGCCGTGCCTGCCACGCCCTCAGGCACACTGAGCCGGCTGGAGTCCAAGCACGGCAGTGTATTCCTGTCATCCCAGCCCTGGGAGGCTGAAAACAGGAGGATCACAAGTTCAAGCCGTGTAGTGGGACCCTGTACCAAATACATTAAAAAACAAATGACGGTGAAAATAAAAATGTGGGTTAAACTTGAAATGTTGTGTAGAGCCAGGTGTGGTAGTGCACACCTACAATCCTAAGAAGTCCAGGGCAGAAAGACCACAGATTCAAGCCCAGTCTTGGCATTTCAGCAGCTTAGGAAGACCTGGTCTCAACATGAAAATTAGAAAAGAGGTGGGGATGCAGCTCAGCCCAAACCACCTAGGTCTGATCGCCCATACTGCACAAAAATGAAAATTAAAAAAGTTCTGTACCTGCAGCCATTACATTCTGAACTACATCAAGACACTGACCGAGTTGGGGCCAGGGAGATAGCTCAGCAGTCTAAGTGCCTGCCTGGCAAGCACAACGACCCAGGTTTGACCCCGGTACCACAGGCAGTGCCAGCCCAGCTCCAGGCCCACCCAGCAGGGCACGGAAATCAGGCATAGTGGTGCACACCTGTAATCCCAGCCCCGGGGAAGCTGAGACAGGAGGATCACTACGAGGACAAGCCAAAAATAAATAAATAATTTTTAAAAAGAGACTGAGTAAATCTTCCGGTATTTGAAAGCTATTCTCCAATGCAGTTAAAGAAGTCACTCACATCACCCACACAGGAACAAAGCTCTCTTAGTAAACACATTCATTTACAGAAGTTATATTAGGCAACATTCATGGTGGAACCGCATTCCTGATCTGCAACCTTAAGCTGGCTATGGTACAGCAGTGAAGAGAACTATCAACAGAAGTGTCCTGAAAAAATCAATTGGACATATGGGATTTACAATAAGGAATACTGTATATTTTATCATTATTTGTAAACTGTGCTTCTGATTCACTACCTTAGTAAAATTTATATTAAGTGTGTGCCTGTGTGGGGGTGTATAGCAGAGGTGCCCTTACACTGGTTTTTGCTGTTCTTGTTATTTATGTATTTGGTATGTTTTTTTGTTTTGTTTTGTTTTGTTGGGTTTTTGTTTTGTTTTGTTTTGTTTTGCAGTATAAGGGATCAAACCTTGGCTCTTTATGCTGAGCTACGTCCCCATCCCTTTTTTATTTTTTATTTTGAGACCAGGGCTACGAAACTGCCAAGACTGGGCGTGAATCTGTGGTCTTTCTGCCCTGGACTTCTTAGGATTGTAGGTGTGCACCACACCTGGCTCTACACAACATTTTAAAGTTTAACCCACATTATTTTTGCCATCATTTCTTTCTTTCTTTCTTTCTTTTTTTTTTTTTTTTTTTTTTTTTTTTTTTTTTTTTTTTTTTTTTTTTTTTTTTAATGTATTAGGTACAGAGTCTCGCTATGCAGCTTGGGCTCATGGTGATCCTCCTGTTTTCAGCCTCCCCAGAGCTGGGATGACAGACATGTGTCACCATGCTGGTCTCAGTGGCCAGCTCAGCAGGCCCACGGGTGACACCATTGTGGTCTGTGGTGGCGGCATCCAGCCCTGGTCCCTGCACTTGCCCAAGTAGACACTTGGTCCACTGAGCTATATGACCAGCCCTCAGAGGAGCCCCTTTAATCATCAGAAATATTTTACTGATTAATTATTTGTGTTTCATTAATACATGTTTGCAGTATATGAGGTTTACATTCTTGGGGAGTGGGTACATGTACTAATATGGTTCACTTCTGTTTTTTAAGATTTCCTTCTAACCTACCTCTCTCTAAATCCTCTTTCCCCATTTTTCATTCTATTCTTTTTACTCATGTTTATGAAATGTAATATTTACATTCATTTAAATTAGTAGGTTCCTGTACACACAGCATCACTTAATTCTTCTTACCACCCCTTCCCACCCACCTCTCCCCTCACCTCTGGTCAACTTGACTCTTCATCTGCAAAAGAACTCTCCTGATCCCTTATTATGCTCTTTGTTTACACTTTGCCTTGCTCAAAGGACAGATACCATATGGCATTTAAGCTTGTGTATCTGATTTATGTCTCTCAACATCATATTTTCCAACAAAGCTTTGTAAATGGGGAGGAATGGAAGGGTTGAAGGGAGGGTAGGGGATTGGGAAACAAAACATTGTATCATGTGCAGGTACAAATTCTCTTTGATGAATGCGACCATTATATACATGTACCAATAAATATACATGTATCTAAAATGTACCAATAAAATCTAATTTTAAAAGAACACTATGTCTTCCAGACACATCCATTTTCCCATAAACATCTCAAATCCACTCTTCTTTATCGTCACATAGTATTTGGTTATGTACGGATAGCACATTTTTCCTTATCCATTTGTCTGTTGATGGGTATACCAGCTGCTTCTGGGATTTAGCTATTACGAATGGTGCTGCTACAATCATTAGGATGCACATATTGGCATACTATGACTTTTTTAGCTCTTCAGGGAAGACACCTAAAAAGTCAGTAGCTGGGTCATACAGATTTCTAAATTCAGTTCTTGAAGAAATCTCTATACTTTTTTTAAAAAAAGAATTTATTTTATTTATTTTCTTGTTTCAGAACCTTTATTTGTTTATTCACTCACTTTCATGGCCAGCTCAGCCCGCCCCAAGGGCAGGGCTGGCGCAGCATGTGGTGCCGGGGATCGAACCACGGTCCCTGAAGCCGCCCAAGCTTTCCCAAGCAGGCGCTTTAGACCACTGAGCCATCCCACCGGGCCCGAAATCTCTATACTGACTTCTGTTATGCTGTGCTAGTTTACATCCCACCAACAACGCAAGATTCCTTTCTCACCGCAGCCATGCCAGTATTTGTTATTCTTTGACTTCTTCATGATTGCCATTCTTTCTGATGTGAGAATCTTAAGTTATTTTAACTTGTATTTCTCTAATTGCCAGAGATGTTGAACAGTTTTTCATGTACTTGTTGGTCATGTGTACTTCTTTCTTGAGAAGTGTCTATTTGTCTTACCTGTCTATTTCTTGATTGGATCTTTTATTTTAGTGGGCTTGTTTTTGTAAGTGGTTATTTAGCTCTATGTATAATCTAGATAGTAGTCTTCTGTCTGAAGGATGGCTGACAAAAAATTTTCCTATTCTGTAGGAAAATTATCACTTCATGCTACTGATTGGCTCCTTTGCTGTGCAGAAACATAACATTTGTTGATTCTTGCTGCTATTTCTTGGGCAATTACAGTTCTATTTTTAAAAATCCTTTCTTACACCTATGAAGTGTTTTGCCTATTTCACCTCTGAGTAGGTTCGATGTTTCTGGGGGGTTTTTGTTTGTTTGTTTGTTTTTTGTTTTTGTCTTTTTGAGACAGGGTCTCGCTATGCAGTTGAGGCTGGCCTTGAGCTCACTTTGGTAGCCCAGGCTGGTCTCGAACTCGAACCAATCCTCCTGCCTCAGCCTCCCGGGTGCTGGGATTACAGGTGTGAGCCACCACGCCCAGCTTGATGTTTCTGTTTTAATGTTTAGATCTTTGATCCATTTAGATTTTAATTTAGTACATGGTAAGAAATGTGGGCCCTGCTTCAACCTTCTGCAGACAGCCAGTTTTCCAAGCACCATCTGATGAACAGGCTGTCTTTCCTGCAACATAGCGTTTGGTCTCTTTGTCAAAGATCAAATAGCCGAATGTGTGTGGGGATGTGTCTGTATCCTCTCTTCTGTTCCACTGATCCACATGTCTGTTTTTGTTCCAGTACCATGCCGTTTTTATTGCTGTTGCTTTGTAGTATAGTTTAAAGTATTATGATGTTTTCTACTTTGCCCTTGTTACTCAAAGTTATTTCTGCTATTTTAGATGCTTTTCTCTAGATCTGCAAAGTATACTGTCTATGCTTTGAGTGGGATTGCATTAAATCTGCGTAACATTTTGGGGAATATGGCCATTTTGACAATATTCGTTCTACCTATCCAGGAACCAGGAATATCTTTCCATTTCTTGATGTCCTCCTCAGTGAAGGAGCCCCACTGTTAAGCCTCTACCACTACAATCCTTGCAGGAGGGCTGCTAGCTCTATGGATTCCTGTGGGTTAGGGAATCTATAGCTCAGTGTAGTCCTACTCAAAACCACTGACTGTTACTCTTGGTGCTTTAAAGCAAGGGTTCTCCCCCACATCCCCAGGGTTACATGAACCTCCCTGAGGGACCCAGGAAAACTAGATGTGAAATAACCAATGCTAGGGCATACAAGATTAGGAAAGTCTCAGTGTCAGGACCGCCAAGGCCACCTCCTACCCACCTCCATCTACCTCTCCACCAGCCCACCCTGATCCTGTGAGTATCCAGCACAGCACACTTGAGACTGGAGGTAGAAGGCAACACACAAGGCTAAATACAACACAAAGGGAAGGGGAATGTGAGAGGCACTTCACCAGGAAATGCATTACACACTAGGTAAGGGTTACCAGATTTATTTCAGATTCTCTTCTTCCCTGAGTGACCTTTAGAAAAGCCACAGACTAATTATCCCTTTACTCAAAACCTTGTTTACTTTGGTACTTGTTTCGCTCCACATAGGAGCTAGGTTTGTTCAGATTCTTGCATCCATTTCACCAATACTTAAGTAAGCTTTGTTTTTAAAAATCAAGAAATGGGTACACTACCCCATTTTACAGATGAGGAAACTGAGGCTCGGAGAGTTAGGCTTTTCTGTGACATGCTCAGGATTATGATTATAGCTCCATAGCTCCCCTACCACAGGGGACTAAAGCATATGATGGCTTCATTATCTGGGAAGCTCTAACACAAAGGATTTCTGGATTTTGTTGATGTCCCCCCCTGTATCTTTCCTTTGACTTGCTCATCCTTTTCACTGACACCCCCTTGGTGTGAGAACTCCAGAAACAGTCAGTCTGACACCACTCTAATGTCCCATAGGCCCCGACTGTGTGACTATCATTTAGACTAGTGTTTCTCAACTATATTCCATTTGGAGCCAGATAATTCATTGCGGGTTAAACTGAATATGTTGCTTAGCAACACCCCTGTACTCTACCCTTAGATGCCAGGAGTCCCCATCCACAGCCATGAAAAATAAAACATCCTCAGGCACTTCCAGAGGTCCCTGGAGAGCAAGACTCTCCCCATATAAAACTGCTGATCATGCTATCATTGTCTTATTCCAATTATTTAACAGCTCAGGTTAATAGTTGTACTTCTCATAAGCATAAACTCAGTTAGTCTTCATAAAACTTACCCTACAAGGTAAAAACTACTAGTTCCCTCCCTTCATTCATTGGCCAGAATGAACTAAGGCACAGAAAGACTCAGTAATAAATTGGGCATGGACAACTGGGGTGCATGCCTGTAATCTGGCCACTCTGCAAGGTTCAGGCAGAAGGA
>PVJA010045274.1:0-15738 GCA_004027025.1 Myocastor coypus
CCTCAGGGCAGGCAGAGCCAGCCATAAAAATAAATAAATAAATAAATAAATAAATAAATAAATAAATAAATGAATAAACTAAAGTTCTGAAACAAGAAAAAAAAGATGGGAGGCTGGGAGCTGGGGTTCAGAGATCACTCTTCACTGGTAACTGAGAAGCATGCAGGGTCCTCTGCTACGGAGACTTCCCTGGCACTCAGATAAGTGACACTCTGAGTGGGACAGGTGACACAGCTGGGATACACAGGGTCACCAGTGGCATGCACATGGCCACCAGCAGGTCCTGTGGGATGAGCGAGAACGAGGTGCAGATACGGGCTCCACGGTGGGGCCTTGGTAAGTTCCTTTGCTCCCTTCCCTGGCCCTGGGGCCTTGGTAAGTTCCTTTGCTCCCTTCCCTGGCCCCGGGTCTCCTGCTATGTGAAACAGAAACACTAAGAGGCCCCTTCCGGGCTGCCGTGAGAGCTGTTAGATAACACTCGGCCAAGCTGAGCGCACTGCCCACCGCACAAGGCCTCAGTGATATCGCCAAGCGATGCGTTGCGGGGGCCCTACCCCCCTACTTCTCCTCTTGTCCCCACCCTCTTTCAGAGGGCACTGTGTTCTTAGGTAGCCAGAGGGGCCCTAAGATGACACTGTCTGATAAACTCATCCTTGCCCGGAGACAGTGTCTGAAAGTGTTGTGCTGTAGCAGTGTTTGCGTCATAACTCAGCTCATGCAAGCAAACACTCAGACATGCTTTTCTTTTTTTTTTTGGTGGCGGTGGTGGTGGTCGTGGTGATGGTGGCACTGGGCCTGAACTTTAAGCCTTTGCACTGAGCTGCACCCCCAGCTTTTTAAGAGTTTTTAATCTGAAACAGGGTCTCCCTAAGTTGTCCAGGCTGGGCTTAAGCTTTTGTCCTTCCTGCCCCAGCTTCCCCAAAAGCTAGAATTACAGGTATGTACCATCACGCCTGGCTCTGAGATAAGATCTTCTGTTAAACAATTATTATTATCATTTTGTATCCAACATGTGCCAAGAATATCAGTTATCTAATTTCACCATTCTACCAGCATGACAATGAAGATGTTAATATTATTCCCATTTTGTAGATGCGGAAACTGAAGCTCAGGGGCCCCAGAGCTATGCTCTGATATAGCTGATTAGAGTGCCTACAGTTGTGCCTAGGTATTCCTTGTTAGCTGATTCTGGGAGGCAAGAGGAGTACCCAAAAAGATGAGTTCCAAACAAATTGTTTTGGCTAGATAGAGTAGCAGGGCACCGGCAACTGACACTGACAAACTCCAGCTTGTGTATCGAGTACCAAACAAATCACAAGTACCAGGACAAGATGTGTATGTCAGAATGCATCGAGCACCAATTTTGATGAGTTCCGAAGCAATCAACTACTGAACTCTGGCTATACTTGTAAGGCACAGGCCCCATGCAAAGTGCTGGGTTGCAGAGAGGAGTGAACCTCATCCTCGTCAGCAATGAGTCCTTGTCTGGAATTGGACACAGGCAAGAAACCAGGTCACTGCCTTGCAGTAGTGGCAGTGGGGGATGGTGGGAGTGGGGGGTGGAGTACCTCGGGCCCAGACCCTTGGGGCATGTTGGGACTGTGGTGCTGGGAGCATTATGGACATCAGCATGTGTGCCCCAAACCACCCAGAGCAAGCATAATGTGTGTCCTCCCACCAGAAGAAGACTTTGAAGTGCTGGGTGACTTCAAGGGCAGCTCTGCAGGAAGAGATATCCCCAGCTTTGTACATCCAGGTGGCTGAGGTGATGTGAGGGTTATGTATGTGGTTATACATAAAGGTGTTCTCTTGAAAATTCTAAATGATAACACACTGTGAGCAAACAACATGACACATATATTTCAAGTCACTTCCTATTTTTCCTTCTTGAAGGCCACCTCTGCTGCCAGCTTCTAATATAAGAGCACACATTTATACCCAAATGGCTTGGTGCAGTGGCACATACCTATAATTCCAGTACTCATGAGGCTGAGGCAGGAGGAGCATGAGTTAAAGCTGGCCGGGGGTACCCAGTGGGAGCTTGCCTCAAACTGTAACAACAACCACAAAAGACAAATGATGGCATGACGCAAACGCTGCATAATATCCGCTTCTTTCCCTTCCCTACTTTCTGTTTCTTTCCTTAGTGCTGTAACTTTATGGACCCACCACACCAATACCTACCATTCCACTGCATTCTTTTTTCATCGGTGGCATGTCCGTCTATTGTTTATGAAGTCTCCTAGTACTGGATGTTCATTCAGGCTCTTTCTGGTCTTTTCAAATAGTAATAATCCTGCTACAAATATATTTCCATGTGTGACCTTTGGGGATGTTCTGGGGGATGGGACCCAGGGCCTGTGAATGCTAAGGACACATTCGACCACAGAGCTACACGTTTGCTGAATCATAACCTGTCTGATGACTGGGTGAGTGGCCTTGTCTCCTCTCTCCAGCTCCCAAGTCAAAGTCCAAGTGAACAGAAACATCCGGGGTCCACAGGTTCCTGATTGCCCCAGGGGACAGTCCAGTGACTCTCTGTCGACAGAAGTTCCCTGTTGAATCTGTTTTCCCAGTGCATTTCATTGGTGGCCGTGGGAGACTTTCATAACTCTTGCTATCTTTACAATATGTCGTTCAAATTTAAAACATGCTAAAAGGGAGAAAATATTTATAGAATTTTTCTCTGGAAGGAAAAAAAAAAACCTTCTTTTAAGCCTAGCCAATGACATTTCTGGAAACCACAGAGGGAAAACAGCAACAACTCGCAGAAGATAAAATGGACTAATTACACAACAGATCTCTAATTTAAGAAACTAGCTGCGTTCTGTGTTCTCTCTCTCTCTGTGTGTGTGTGTGTGTGTGTGTGTGTGTGTGTGTGTGTGAGAGAGAGAGAGAGAGACAGAGACAGAGACAGAGAAAGAGAGACAGAGAGAGAGTTGAAAAATGTCAGAAAATAAAATTACTGATTTGACAGCTTATTAAAAAGAACCCAGGCGCTCCTAACCTCTTCTGCAAGGCGTGTGTCCTTGGCGCTGGCCTCAGGGAGAGGAGAAGGTTCCTGTGGTGGCCTATGACATAGTTTCCCATGGGAAGGAGCAGGGATCCTGCTGCTTGAGTTATTTAAATCCCAGGCTTCCTCCCTGTTCCAAAGCCCTGTGAGAGTCTCCATGGCCACCACCAGTATGGACACCCATCCTGGTAGCCTGGCTTATGGGTGGCCAAAGTGACCCCAAGTCACCTCATGTTTGGCTCTCTCTCCAGCCTCCTAACCCTCTGAGCTGCAGCCAGAAGCCTGACTGCCTGCCTCCCTCTAACAAGTGCTGGGGGTTTCTAGAACAATCCCTTTGCTGCAGGGATGAGAAACCCCTTCTCCCCTCCCTGTCTCTGCGAATGCGAGTCAGTGCACTTTCAAACGGGCCACAGTGGGAATCTTTTCCTGGCTAGAATTTCCAGAAGCCAAAAAGCAGTGGGAGCCAAAACCTCCCCGTGAACTTCGTTTCTGTTTGGATTTTTATGGAAACGATTTCTCCCAGACACACATCCTGTGGGACCTCGCTCCTTCTCCTTCCCTTATTTTTATGTATGAATGGATTATGTCGGCTGTTTAATGGGTTTGCAGCCAACGAAGGCCACCGAGCCATTTTAATGAAGCTTCACGCTGGCTGGCCCATGGCTTTCCAAAGCCTTCAGAGACCGGGGAGTGGGATTTACTTTCTGCTCTCTGCTTAGGATCCTCGGCTGCCCCAGTGCTGCTCTGATTTGCTGGGGGATTTTGGGGAAGTTCTTTAATCTCCCAGGCCTGCAGTGTAGACAGAGGCTAGCAGCAGCACCGAGCTAATGCAGAACTGAGGCAGGTGCTCTGCGGAGAACAGTACTGGTGAGAAATGAGGGAGCAGCCCTGAGTGGAGCTGTGCTTGGCAGGGGTAGGCGGTTCTGCAGTCTGGGTTTGAATTCTCAATACTGGATTCAGCTGGGCTGACTGGGCCTCAGTTTCCCTGCTTTGCCTTCTCTTACTCTGGCTTCCCGTGTTATACGTGACCTTAGCACACATCTTGGAAACACCCAGGGATAGGAAGCACACAGGGTGAAGGGGACACCCAGAGGCTCCAGACTTTCCTTTCCAGCTGTTTTAGGGGACCAAAGCTTCTATCTGGAATCATGTCCATATATACAGAACTCTGGTGGGGGACGACTGTTTTCTGGGCCACACTGAGAATCAGGACACCCCTGCCTCTCTATTCAGGCTCCTGCTGGGCCTAGGGATGTCTTGTCACCGGCATTCCCAAGGGGCCTGCTGTCAGTGGCTGGGGGAAGGGCTGGCTGATGGATGAATCCCCCATCCCTTCTCCCCTGTGGAGTCCTTTTATGAAGTTTCTCCCAGGGTTCCCAAGTCCACAGTGGCACTGCAGGGTAGGCCAGAGATTCTCGGCTCAGTGGAGCCCTTGGAGTGGAGGTGGGGGTGGAGAAGACCCTGATGCAATTGGCCTGCCCCAGCCGTTACAAGCCTGCTCTGCACAGAAGACCTGCACAGGGCACTTTACAATGCACACTGGGCTCTGTATTCCTCTTGGGCAACCTTCGTGAGGCTTCCAGCGCCTAGCAAAGAAGGCCAGGTTTCCTGCATGGCTTGTCATCCACCTCTCCAGCCTCAGTTATCCCCAGCCTCTGTCTCAAAATCAGTCTCAACAGCACCATGTAACTGGGGTGCCCAGCCCACCGCAAGGTGCCGCCTCTCACACACACCTGAGCTCTCTCTCTTCCTAGAGTAATGATCCTCTTCATCACACTCCTCCTGATTCCCTCCGACCTAACTGGCAGGTGACCACTTGGGTGTCCCCTCCTGATGTCTATGAGTTGTTAGTCACAAGTTGCTTCACTGTGCAGCATTTTGATCAGACCTATATAACTGGAAACTACAGTCTGCATTGGCTCAGAATAGTCTGTCTGAGCTCTTGGGCCTCACTCCAAGCCAGCCAATGGCAACATCAGAAAGAAGTTTTTATATGACTATGTGCATCCATGCAGATGTGTGCTGCATGAGGGCTTATGCCACTGAGGCCATCCCTCCTCACCCTGAACTTTGTTTTCTCCAGTCTGTGGTCACCTGCCTACTCAACCTTGGTAAGGCTAAGAAGTCCTGTGGCCACCTACATGTGTGAGGCTCAAAGCAGGTCTCGTTTGAGTCCTCCATTCTTTCCGTCTTGTTCACTCAGCTCCTGCCTGCTTTCACCCCATGTAAATGTCTTTTCATGCTGATGGTCTCCAGATTGGATCCCCAACTCCACACTGGGCTTCTGCTCTGGACCACAGGCTCTTGCTCTCATGGTTCATTCCTTTCATGTCAGTACACATGAGAAACTCTGTTCCCAAACCCACAGGTCAGGCCGGTCAGGTAGCTCAGTGGACTAAAGTGCTTGCTTAGGCAGGCACAGCAGCTGGGTCTCCATCTGCAGTGTGCTGCGTGGGCCCTGACCCCCAGGAGTGTGCTGAGATGGCAAAAGAGACTGGGCGTGGTGGCATGTGCCTGTAATCCCGGTGCTTGCCAGGCTGAAAATAGGAGGATCGCTATAAGTCCTACCTGTATAGTGAGACCTTGGAGACCCTGTGCTAAATAAGAAAGAAAGAAAGCCCACAGCTCACACAGCCTCCTGCAGCAGCCTCCCCCAGCTCCAGCTTCTACCTTATGGCTGAAGGCCCAGGGTTATCCTCAGCCCCACTCCCAGTCCGTCAACAGGATCCATTAGGGGCCTCAGCCTGTCCCACACCCTGCTTCTGTGCTTCCTGCCTGGCTCCACCTCCGTCATGCACCTGGGCCTGCTGCCTTCCTGCTGCCCTCCTGCTGCTGTTTCATGCCAGTCTTGTCATAGCCACCAGTCAGCCTTTTGTTTTGCTTTTTGGTACTGGGAATTGGAATTAGGACCCTGTGTTTGCCAGGTAGGTGCTGCGCTGCTGAGCTACATGCCCAGCCCCAGCCAGCCTTTAAAACCCTAGTCACATCAGGTTGCTGTGCCTTACGCAGGGTGGCCTCCAGTCTTCCCTGTGCACCTGTCAGATGTCACTACCTAACACTTCTAACTTCTTTAGTCACTCTAGTTAAGCGGCCCCATCACCCCTCCATTTCCCGGACACATCTGGTCTTGGGCCCTCTCCCTTTGCTGCCCTCTGCCTGGGATGTGTCCCTTCTATGTGGGAGCAGGGATGCCCCTCCACCTCTGTTCTTCAGCAGATAGGTGACACCCTCCATGGAGAACTGACTTCCTTTGTGCAGCCCTCCTTGCCCGTTCTGTGTGCTTCATTTTCCTCCTTAGAATTTGTCACCTAAGAGCATACATTTCTCTTATTATCTTGTTTATTGTCTATTCCATCCCTGTTGGAAGGTAAACTGCTCTTGGAGCAAAAATTTCATTTGGCTTTTCTCATCTTGTGCTTAGCACAGTGCCTGACACAAAGTAGGAACTTATGAAATGCTTGTTAGGTCAGTGAGTAGGTAGGGAGATGGATGGGTGGGTGAAAGGGAGGTAACTGGGTGAATGGAGTCGCAGAGAGACAGACGACCCATTGGCCTCTGACTTTCAGGAAACAGCTACAGACTAAAAGAGTTGGCATCTTGCTTACACTCCCTGGATGTGGGAGTGAACAGACTCTAAAAGTTCAGTGTTCCTTGGTCCTAGAATTCAACTCTTTTCTGTCTTAGTTATCTTTCTTCTTCTTCTTCTTCTTCTTCTTCTTCTTCTTCTTCTTCTTCTTCTTCTTCTTCTTCTTCTTCTTCTTCTTCTTCTTCTTCTTCCTTCTCTTTCTTGAGACAAGGTCTCACTCTGCAGTACAGGGTGGCTCGAACTCACTTATGTAGCCCAGGCTGACCTCAGTCTCACAAAGGTCCTCCGGCCTCAGCCTCACCAGTACTGGGATTATAAACATGTACTACTGCACCTGGCTTTCTCAGTTGTTTCAAGATGATCCTAGTATGAGCTGTAGAGTGACTGCTTCCCTCTTGCTTTTCTTCAGGCTACAAATGGGTACATACAGACTTCTCCCTTCTCAGGTGTTGCTGGTAACTAGTTGCATTTGGAACATTCTAGAAACCTCATGGCCTAATAAGAGATGCACAAGCTCTAATAGCAGCACTGGTTTCTACCAGCCCTTGGCATCCTGCATAGATGAAGGGAGAAGTGTCACTTTCCAGGCAACCATTCCAGTGTTTGTGTGTGTGTGTGTGTGTGTGCACATGCGCGTGTGCGTGCCGCAACTAGGTGTGCATTCCAGTGGTGAGCTCATTTTCCCAGATGTTCTGGCCCTAGCTGACCATCAGTGAGCAAGGAGGAATGCCTTGCATGTCCATATTAATGGGATGAAGATGAGCAGCACGAGTTGGGAAATCCATAAAAGTGTCTTCTCCATTGCTATTGGGGACACAGGCTCCTAGGGACAGCCTGGACTATGGGGACCTTTGGAGGGACCTAAAGGAAGTTGACACCTTTCTGACAAGCTCTTGTGGCTCCTCCTCCTCGAAAAAGCTCCATTTGGGGCTGGGGCTTGGCCCCCTCACTTGGTGCAGCTGGAGCCTCCCTCTTTCCTGATGGGCTCCTAAGCTCCCTGGCTGGCTCCTTCTGGCACGGAAACCATGTGTGTAGGAAAGGAATGAGCACTGACCTTTTGGAGAGTTTCTGTGTTGTCCATTTGCATTTTTGGTGAGCTGACAGGTTTTGTTTTGTTTTTGGTTTTTTCTTTTTTTTTCAGCAAAGGGACTATCAAGTCTGAAGCTGCCTCTGCTCAGTGAGGAAACAGCTGGCTGGAGTTCAGTCAGCACAGGGCCTGGGAGCCCGTGTTTCCTTGCTCTCCTCTACTTTGTCAGCTTCAGACCTGGCTAACAAGCTTGCTAGATCAGACAGCCCGTTTATAAAGCAAGGATTTCAGTGCATACCACCAAGTTCCACGATCATGTGCTTTTATCCTGTGACCTTTCTCTGTGTGTGTGTGGCTGGGGCATTTGGTAAGGAGTTGGCACTGGAGATTGAGCCCAGGGTATTTGCACTGAGCTACATTTGTAGCTCTTTTGTTTTTTGAAATAAGTTCTTACTAAGTTGCTAAGTTGCTGAAGCCAGGCTGGAATTTATGATCCTCCTGCCTCAGCCTCCCAAATGGCTTGGATTACAGGTGTGTGCCACTATTTCTAGTTTATGACCTTATTTTGGGATATTGGAACAGGACCCAGGCTCTTTTCAAAGTCATTATTATAACTTTTGGTCATTTTTTAAAACACAGGATCTCACTATGTAGTTTAGGCTCATCCCCTTCCCTTGCCTACATCCTGTGACTTTTAAATGATAGTCACGTCGGACCCAGAAATAAGAGTCTGCCCTTTGTTTTTGCTTTTCAAATGGTGCCTCTCACTTTGAATTCCTAGGACATTTCCCCTGGGATACTGAAGGCTTGCTGTATCTCTGTGTCTCTCTTCTTATAATATTTTCTAGTTCTAGGGGTGTTTTTTTTTTTTTATTGAATTCAGGATCTCTTACTTGGCGGGTAGGAACTCTGCTGCTGAGTTATAGCTCCAGCCCCTAAATTTTAGTTTTGAGATAGGTTTTTGCTATATTGCCCAGGCTGGGCCTGAACTTGTGGTCTTTCTGCATTGGTCTGCCATAGTGGTAGGATTAGAGGTAGGCACCCAGAGCGTCCAGAGTGACCAGTGTGAAATGCACTACTGCTTCAGCTTCCACACCCCTCAGTGGGACAGTTCTGTAGTGTGCTCTCCGCTGGCTTCCTGAGGTCTCCTTTTGTCTGCAACAAATCTGTGCCCACCTTGAGCCCCAACCCCAGCCCTCATTACACCATTACTGGATGAATGCTATACCTCACAAATTCATATTTGACGTTCTAACCTGCAGCACCTCAGAATGTCTCTATATTCAGAGATAGGGCCTTTAAAAAGGTGGATTGCATTCAAATGAAACCCTAATCTAACTTAACTGGAATCCATACAGGAAGAGAAGATTTGAACCGAAAAAGAAACACCAGGGGTATGTGCTTGCAGAGACACTTCTGTGGAGGCAGTGAGAAGGCAGCCTGTTGAACGCCAAGGATAGAGTCCTGAAAGGAACCTAGCCATCCTGCCACCCAGATCTTGTACTTCCAGGCTCCTGAATTGCGAGAAATGAGAATTCTGTTGCCCAACCCCCAGCTGCTGTTATTTTGTTAAGGCAGCCTGAAAAGGTTAATTTTTCCCAAACAGGTTGTCCAGCCCCACATCCTAGACTCAGAGGCTTTTTTAGCGGGTGGGGAGGAGAAAATGTGGACATTAAGGCTCAGGGACAAAAGGTCAGTGCCACCCTAAAGTCCACAGGGTCTTATTTTAGGTGTTAAAGACCTAGTCTTTGTGGTTGAGTCTAAGAGCAGTGTGGAGAGAAACCAGCCCATCCTTGCTTGGCACAAAAAGAATCAGATTCCGAGATGCAGAATAAGCCAAAACCCATCACTACCTTTGGCTTCTCATACTCTGACTTGGGGCTGGTTTCTGGGGAAGGGCTGGAATCAGGCAGGGAAATATCTGCCAGGAGTCGGGGTGGATAATGTGCATTACGCAGCGCTGGAATACAAATGCTTTGATTCATGTGAAATTGCTTCAGAATGAAGGGCTGCTCGAAAAGTGACCCCCAAATGGAGCATTTTGTGTTGCAAAATAAAATTGCATCCCTTCGGCTCTGAGAAAAATGCATATTGCCCTCATCTGAAATGTGGTGATAATTATATGCCACATTATTCATTTTGTGTCATTCCTGGTCACATTCAGCATTTGGCACAAAAGCAATTTAGGGTGTGCTGAAAACAAAGGCCGTCACGCAAAAGGCATCAGGAATGTATTCTAGGCCGCCAAGGTGACTGGGACAGTGCAGAGAACCCTGAGATTCACTGTTTGCCTCCCGCTGATGCAAGGGCAATCACGAATGTTCTCTGTATCTGAAGGCCAACTTGGACGTGCTTTTTAAGGAAGAGGCAAGAGAAAGACATGGGAAAGGAAACCACAGGGGGAAGTAAGTGGGGGAGGGGCAGGAACATCATGGTCACATGCTCTGGCCTTAGGACACTTGGGGTAAGAGGAGTACTGGTTATTAGGGCCATAGTGTTACGAGCTTTACGGTTGTCATGTGTTGCATAACAAGTGATCCTAAAAGTTAGCCACTTAAAATAATAAATCTTTATGATCTTGTCCAGTTGCTGGGATGCAGGAATCTGGAGTGCCTTTAGCTGGGAGACTCAGGATCTCCCATGAGGTCAGAAGCACAGTGTCATAGTCACATGAGGGCTGGGCAGGGGCTGGAGGACCTGCTTACAAGATGGTTTCTTCCCGTGGCTACTGCAGGAGGTCACAAAGAGCCACTTTCAAGCTAGTGTGTGTGTGTGGCCATTGTCAGGTCTTGATCCTTGACCATAGGGATCTTTCCATCAGCCACCAGTGTCCTCATGACAGGTCAGCTGGTGACCAGAGAGAGCGAGTGTGCGTGAGCCCCAGAAGCCCAAAGCAGAAGCCACAGGACTTTTGCAAGCCCACCTCAGAAGGGCCATTCTATTGCTTGCACTTGATTTCGCTGCTTGAAGGAATTTCCCAAGTCCACCGCAGGGAGGAAAACCCACAAAGACATAGGGAGGTACCCAGCTATGGCGATCATGAGAATTCTCCTAGAGGTTGCCAGCTACGACCCTTGATCAATGTCACTGATAAAAGAGGGTCGGGGGCCTGAGCAGGCTCCCTATAACTCTAGGAAATATGGAAAAAATTCCATGTAGCAACTTGCAAGATGCTGGTTTTTGCTGTGACTCTGCCGTTGTGCGCCTGAGTATCTCAAAGACCCAGTTTTCCCATGTGTTATAGGACCACAATGCTGGCCATATAAAGATAGGCTGGTGGAAGGGGCCACAGGTAGAAGGAATTGCAATTGGTGGGCTTGAGAACATTTTCTAGTGGCACTGCTATGAATTTAGGACTGGAGGGACCTGGGCCAAAGGAGCCAGGGGTTTGTTGTTTTTGTGGTTGACAGTTTCTACTGTGTTGGGCTTTCCTGGCCCTCCAGCCTTTAGGGGTTTGAAGACTAGAGCAGTGAAAGCCTGGATAGTCATTAAATAGCTGATCACTGCCTGGTGACAATCTGAGGACCTCCGTCCATGGGGACAGCAGCAAGAGTGACAGGCACAGCGCATCTCCTGGAAGCCAGGACCTTGCCTTTTTTAATCGTTTTTTGTTTGTTTGTTTGTAATCTTCTCCATCTCCGTGGGTCTTCCCAAGTCCTCCTACCTCTTTTTTTTCTTTTCTTTTCTTTCTTTTTCTTTTTGAGACAGAGTCTTGCTGTGCAGTTCAGGCTGGCATTGAACTCACTTTTGTACCCCAGGCTGGTCTTGAACTCACACTGATTCTCCTGCCTCAGCCTCCCAAGTGCTGGGATTACAGGTGTGCGCCACCACACCCAGCTCCTCCTACCTCTTAAGTGACCAGAATGTATAAGAAAACCCATTGTGCCGGGCGTGGTGGCTCACACCTGTAATCCCAGTACTTGGGAGGCTGAGGCAGGAGGATCGGTGCGAGTTTGAGGCCAGCCTGGGCTACAAAAGTGAGCTCAAGGCCAGCCTGAACTGCATAGTGAGACCCTGTCGCAAAAAGACAAAAAGAAAACCCATTGCTAGGTTGGTATTTTTTCAGTGATATTCTCATTTTTGGCCCTAATGATTTTATATTTTCTCTGCTGGGAAATCAAGAAATAAAGTTTTCTTTCAGTGTGAGGTCCTATGGGCCAACAGTCTCGAGGAGAGGAGAGGAAAAGAGGGGAGGAGAGGGGAAGGGAGGGAAAAAGGGAAGGGTACCAGGCAGCCCTTTGGGGGACAGGAACCACATACTTGCATCCTATTTCCTCACTACACTGTCAGATTGCACCAGGCAGCTGTGAACTCTTTTAGGAAGAGCCTATGCTCTCTGGTGCAGGTTCCAGTCACCTCCCTGGAGCTCCCATCATGCTCTGGGGCAATGTTGAGCAAAGCTGAGACTGACTTGGGAGGCCAGATAATCTCAATTTGTCCCTAGCTCTGTCATTTATTAGCTCTGGAGCCAGATGGCAGCTCCCTCCAGACAGAGCTCTGCCTGCCCTGTTCACTGCTGTGTCTTCAGTTTCTGTCTGTGATTCTTTTTAATTTAATTTTTAATTAAAACATAATTTCCACACATTGAAATGTGCAGGAGGTGTGCGGTTTGATGAATTTTGGCAAGTGTGTGCATCCTTATAAGTAGCCCCACAGTCATGAGCTAGAAGAATTGTTTTGTCCCCCAAAGTCCCCTTGTCCCCTTCCTAGTCAGTCTGGTCACTGTAGGCAGCCCCTGCTCTAATATTTGTCACCATGGTTTCCATCTCTTCTTGAATTTTCTATAGCTGCTTCGTATGGCATGTGCTTTCTAGTGTTTGGCTTCTTTCTCTTGACATAGCTGTGAGATTCCTTCAGGCTGCTGTGAGCTGACAGCTCATTCTTTTACATCACAGAGGCTGGGAGTGGAGTGGGGGGGGATAGCTCAGCAGCTTAAGCATCTGCCTGGCAAGCACAAGATCCTGAGTTTGATCCCTGGTACCAAGAGGAAAAAAAGGCATATCTCCTTTACACTGGTAAGTACTATTGCCGAGTACTATTCCATCGTCAAGTGAGACCATTTGTCTCTCTGTTCCCAGTGGATGGACATTTGAGAGGACCCCAGCTTGGAGCTATTGAGTAGAGTTCCTGTGAGCATTCTGTGCTAATGTTTTTATGGACATAGGCTCTTAGTTCTTCTGATGAATACCCAGGAGTGGGATTATCGGGCTGTGCATGCTGGACTTTGGGAGAAACTACAAGACTGTTGCCTGGCATGTTAATATTGAGCCAAAGGATGTGGACACCAGCATGACAAGTGCTTACTTGTTCCTAGGTCTGCTCTGGCCCTTCCAAGCCCAAGCTTTCTTCTGCAGACTAATGATGTATTCTGCCAATCTGCAGGCATCTTATACTCAAGTTCTTTTTGCCCAAAGGACTCAGAACTGGTTTCTGTGCTTTGTAATCAAATAACTCTCTATAAGTGATCCCATGCCTAGTGACTCCTGAGTCCTCCATGGACTTGCTGGGCCTCTAGTTTTAGTCGGACAGAGTCTAAAGAGTGGTGAACGACTAGGACTCCTGGCATACAGAAGGGAGACAGGGTGCATCAGTCTGAGGGCAGAGAAATTGCATGAGCTGGCATGACTTTGACTCTGGGCTCTTGCCTCTTACCAGCTGTGTAACCTTGGATCTATCAACTCACCTCGCAGAGCCTTGGCTTGGCCTTATGCAGGGGACCTGCAAAAAGGAGACGTACTAGGGGAAAAGTAGCATTCTACAATACCCATGTATGCAAATACTGTTCTGTTGCTGCAGTGTGAGGCAAAGGCCCTTCTTGTTTGGTATGTGGTCCTTTTGAGTTTCAGCTGAGGTGCATTCTCCTTGGGAGGGAGGAGTAGTGGTGGGGCCTCTGGGCCTCCTGCTTGGCCATCTTCTCGTGTCCAGGCTGGGGTGAGGGCGCAGGAGGGCTCTGTCCAGCCTGATTTCCATTGCAACCAGGTGGAAATGTGCCTAACCTGTGCCTTCCAGGGTATGCAAAAGCACCTGCTGCATTTGATTTGGTGAGAGGAAAGCTACTGCAACTTGGAGATTTCTTTTTCTTTTTTTTTTTTTTTTCTGTCTTTTTGAGACAGAGTCTAGTTATGCAGTTGAGGCTGGTCCTGAGCTCACTTTTGTAGCCCAGGCTGATCTCGAACTCGCACCAATCCTCCTGCCTCCGCCTCCCGAGTGCTGGGATTATAGCCGTGAGCCACCACGCCCGGCTAAACATACTTTTTTTTTTTTTTCTTGTTTCAGAACCTTTGTTTATTCACTCATTTTTATGGCTGGCTCAGCCCACCCTGAGGGCAGGGCTGGCGCAGCATGTGGTGCCAGGGATCAAGCCGCGGTCCCTGAAGCCGCTCAAGCTTTTCCAAGCAGGCACTTTAGAGCACTGAGCCATCCCGCCCGGCCCAGAGATTTCTTTATTCTTTCATTTTTTTTTTCTTTTGGTAATGCTAGGCATGGAAGCCAAAGCGTGGTGCACACGAGGTGAACACTGTACCATGGAGATGCACCCTGGGACTGAACAGGCCCATGCAGGAAGGAACCACAGCCTTCTACCAACAGGCACAGGAGTGAACTGCGCAGTGGATCCTGAGCCTCAGTCAAGCATTGCGGAGCACAGCCCCAGACAGCAGCCATGTGACAAGTCCGGAGCCAGAGCTGGAGCCACCCACTTCAGCTGCTCCTATATCCCTGACCCTTACCCGGGAACTGTGAACTGAGAAATCTGTGCACTCTTCCACATTAAGTTTTGGAGCAGTTTCTTACCTAGAAATGGAGAACGCATCTGGGTTTCCTATCGAGGCTACAGCTCAAGACAATCCCACCAATGCACACATGAGGAGGTAAGGGGGTGTGGGCCAAACATCTCCTACCATGGGGTCCAGCTCCAAAGCCCCAGAAACATACTCCTTGATGCTGGACAAACCATGTCACCAATCCAGCCTGTGGTGTCCTCATTTGCAAAGTGATCCCTTTGCTCTAGCTGATGTCGTGCCTTTTCCAGCTGAAAGAGCTAATGAAATGGAAGACTTGTCCAGGGGCAGCCTGCAAACACAGAGGGAAAGGAAGGGGCAGGAGTGGGGCAGCTCAAAGGCTGTGCACATGGCTGGGAGCTGAGGTCAGCGAGAAATTCCCTCATGCCAGGAGCTGCTGATGAATTTTTAGAATACTAATGTGTCACGTGAGTCTTTGGTTGGATTGTGCTGCAGTCTATTTCTGTGACTCAAAACTCATCTATGCATGCATGCACACGCACGTGTGCACATGCCCCCACACACACTGCTTGCGCCTTGTCCTGCAGGCGCAGCACAGGGTACAATGGACGAGTACAGAAACCGCACAGATGGGCCTGGCTGGGAACCTGGGCTCTGCCCCTTACTAGCTGTGTGACCTTGAATCTGTTACCTCGAGTCTCTGAGTCCCAGCTGATTTGATACAGAGGAGTGAAGACACCCTACCCTCTACTCAGGTTGCGGTGATGAGGCCTTCTGCTGGCCCAGCTCCCACTCGGAGCTGGAAAAGCTGCATTTCTGCTTGTGAGCAAACAGCTGCCATCCTCCCCTGTGCTCCCTGTGCAGCTAGAAATCAGGGGCACAACCCTCATCTTCTGCTCCCACCCTGCCAGCCACAAGAACGGGTGGTAGTGCTGGGTGGCACTGTCTGCAGTGTCTTCCTTGTCACCTAGTTTGGGAGCCCAGGATGTTGTGAGCAGGTGGATGGAAGGGCTTCTGGTGAAAGCACGCAGGCTGGTGACCAGGTCATGGGCACTTTATCCCTCAGAGGCAGAGTTTCCCCGTAAGGCTACCTTTTTCTTCTTGGTGCTCTGCTTGGTTTCTTTAGGTGCAGAAAACCTTAAGCATGTGACCCTGCTCCAGGGCACAAGGGTGGGGACTAGCTGGGGCAAGAGTAGGGCAGGCGGGAAGCACCCAAGGGAATGGTAAGGGGAGCTGCAGGGTGGAAGTGTGCGATCCAGTACCAGCAGAGTGTGCTCCTTGTGAGACCTCTCTCCTTGTGGCCACCTTGTAGCTGTGCCCCCTGCTTGGTCTTTCCTCAGCACACACACATCTGGTGTCTCTGTGCCACCCC
>PVJA010045275.1:0-15738 GCA_004027025.1 Myocastor coypus
TTGAGACAAGGCCTCACACATAGTTCAGGCTCTCCTTAAGCTCACTTTATAGCCCAGGCTGGTCTTGAACTCCCAGTAATCCTCTGCCCCAACCTCCCAAGTGTCATAATTTTAAACATGTGCCACTATGCCTGGCTTTGTTTGTGAATTTTCTTATATGCATATCTTTGCTGTATGCAAATTGGGAAATTTGTTACATTAAATTGTTCTATGCAACAATTCAATTAAGGTGTTTTATCTGTAAATATATTTTATTAAATAAAATGTCATTTACACACAAAAAATATACTTATAAAGGTTCAAATCATGTTAGTTTTTTTCTGCTACTTGGTGTCTGAAACCTTGTCTGAGGAAACTTAAGTTGCTTAAGGTATTAAATACTTGGATTGGAGAATGCATTTAAAGATGGTGCTTTTATTGACATGAATGGTAGGTGATGGTGGCTAACAATTATCATCATTTTTGTGTCTTTCTACCATGGAACCTTCATCTTTCTTCCATCTAACCAGAGTTCCTTTTTTATGTTGGTCAACAGTAGCTGCAATTGCTATACAATTGGTCAAAAATCCAAAAATAAATTTCTCAGTGGGCAAGGCATAAAATTATTTGCCTCTCATGACTATACTTGTACGTCAGAGCATAATTTCCATTGTTTCTTAATGTTTGAGATGATCGTAAGCTTTGATTTTTTTATCTCATTACTAAGATAATATACCAGACACCTAAATTTGAAGGAGGAAAGATTTACTTCAGTTCACAGTTTGTATAGGTTTCAGTCCATAGTCAGCTTGTTCCAAGGCAAGTTGGCACAGTAGTGCGACATCATAAGAAATGAGACAAAAGGTAGCAAAACAGTAGGCATCAGCAGTAAGCCAGGCTTCATCCTTTCCCTTTATATTCTATCAAGGCTATAAACATATTGGTTGATGCCACCCACAGCTAGGGTAGAGATTTCATTATTCACACAGAGAAGAGTGTTAATTCCAATGAGTGGATTAATTTAGTACCATAGACCCTAAATCCCAGTGTCACATACCCTAGATCCAGGCAACTCTGAAAAGCTACACTTATGAATGTAAGAGGTTTTGAGTGCACATCTAAATACAAGCCCTAACTAGCTTAGCAGCATTTAAGGTAAGGGTGATTAGATGCCACCTATTGAAAAGGTAATGGCAGGATAATATTTTAAAAGAATAAGCTTGTGGGAGATACTGCAGGCATTTGGAAAATATTTTGTGACATATTGTCTCATCTACTCCTTCTCTAGATAGTGTGGAAGAAGTTGAAATAATTTTCTAATGTTGCGTCTACTTCTCAGATACATTCTACAAAAGAAATATAAATACATGACGTTTTCCCCTTGGTTCTAAGCAAATAACTGGTCAGTATATCATTTTATTCATTTGACAAGGGAGGAAATTGCCCTACCCAAGACAGAGACTTCTAGAAGATGACATGAACATATATTTTAAAAGAATGAAGCTAAAATAAATGTGAAATGTTCTGACCACTGGAAAAAATTATGTTTCCAAGAAAAACACTGTACAAAACAGGTGCCAGACTATGACCCATGACGAATACACAACATACCTGGGAGAATGTCATGTGAATTCTGAGGAAATATTTAAGAATAATGGATACATGACTGCAAGATCCAAGAATGATTCTAAGATATTTAAATAAGTTATTGTTGCATAATAAATCTTCCTAAAACTCAACTAGATATAGTAGCAATCCTTTATTCCATGGTAACGAATCTGAAGAACACTTGTATTTACTTCATCTAAATTTACTAGGTTTGAATCTAAGCTGTGGATCTAAGATTTGTTCCACATGTCTCTTCTCCCTTGTAACACTGAGTTTATTGAAAGTAAATTCAACTTTTGGGGATTATGTAAGCACATGAGTCACTAATCTCATCCAGGTAAGCAAGCACACTTAGAAGCAGCTTCTAGTAACATGGCTGCCAATATCAGATTGTACAAAGTAAGTCATATGACCAACAAAAACACCAAGTAGTAGAAATATATCATCTTACGGAGCATTGAAAGAACGGGAATATATCATCATAAAGTAGTAAACCTAACACAATAAAGATACCATGAGAAACAGAGATAAAACTGGAACATATATTCACTGCATATATGGGTTTTAAGAGTGGAGAAAGACAAAAATTGTGAGAAGAGAAATTAACTTAAGGTACAAGTTATTTTTTTTCCATACTCAAATAAATGTTAAAAAGCTATGTGAGTTGCCAAAAATAGTGAGAATGTAGTGGCTTTAGTAAAACTCCTGGGGACTTCTATAGAATCATCTGTGAGGTGAATATTGGCAAAGGAGCCAATTAAATGATGGTGTCATCAGGCATCATGCATATTCATGCAAATGTCATTGTTTACACATTATTTTCTATCATGGCTAAATAAAACACAGTATTATTTATGTGAAATTCACTGCATAATGATTCTGCCACATTTTTGAGTAACTAAAAGAGTTGTTACTGGATGCAGGTTTCCAAGTTTGGTTAACCAAACTCAAGATCAGTTGGCAAGACCAGTTAGATTAAGAAATGAAAGATAGCAAGATTCTGAACTTATAAAAGAAGATCATATGTAAAACACAATAGTCTGGATCAAAATGAATCAAAGGCCAACCAAGCCTCAAAAGTCAAGAGGCACGTTGAAAAAAATTGGTGTTACTGGGTATCTACAATATATTAGATGTCATGCTGAATATTTCATACATACTAATCACGGTAATCTTCTTATTCATCTGAAATGTATAAAACATTGTTATCATTGTAAAAATAAAGAAATTAGGACTCATCAAGCTATAATGACTTGTTACAGTGTGCACTACCTAAAATTCTCTCTGAAGACCTCACCAAAGTCACATTCTTCTGTCTTAGCCTTTTTTCTTCACATGAACAACAGCAACATATTTATGGAAATCAGCAGCCAAATAGTACACATTAGATCAACACAGAATAAGCAAAAGATAGACCCTAGTGAGGTGGAGGCAAGGAACAGAAAATGGAAGGATCTAGAATAAAAAAAGTGCAAAGGGCAAAATAAAAATCTGAAGATGTCTTCATAGTTTTTATCATAGGCAATCATAAGTTAGACTTCTCCAGAGCCTTGAAAAGAAAAAATAAGAGACATTAGCCTCAGTGCCCAATAATATTTGCTGATGTTAGACTCTACATTCAAAGCATCTGAGTCAGAGACTCTTCCCTTATAACTTTTATGTAGATATTGGCACAAGTTGCTGCTTTGGCCTTTCCAACTAGTGTGTTGCTTGTGTAAATATTAAACTGGAGAGAAATGGTGTTGTGTGAACTCTATATTTGTTCCTCTTCTGGCCCAATGAATATTACTATTTGCAGGAAAATCTGTTTACAATGGTTTACTCTGATCCGTCCAGAAAAGAGCACGGGAAAATACATATTTGTGCTAGGAAGCCACCAAATTGTAACCCAAAGGAAAATAAAATCAAATAGAGCTTTTCTTTTCCTGAAAAGTTGAAATGGCTTTTGAGAGCATTGGCTAGTTAGAAGGTAAAGAGTCAGTTCAGCTCAAGAGCAAAAGATAGAATTTATAGTTTAGTTCTGTAGGAAAATTTCACGTTGAATTGAAATTCTTAAATTATAGAAATTAGCCAGTGAAGGCTTTATTGCTTACTAGCGAAGCTCATTACACATGTAAATGATTTGCATCAATTGTTTATGAATTGATTTTTGCCATTTTTTTCATTAAAACATAAAATTTCATACTGATAAATAAATCTTGCAGATTAAAAAGTTCTTTTATCCTTGTGAAAATTTAAATCTATTTGGGCAAGGGAAATTTTATTAGCTTTGCTTGTCTCTCTTTTTTTGTAGTGGGCGCATCCCACCCTGGGGGGTGGAGCTCGCATAGCATGCAGTACCTGGGATTGAACGACAATTCCTGAGCACTTGCCTAAGCTTGCCTCAGCAGGCGCTTTAGACCACTGAGCTATCACACCAGCTCCATGTGCTTCTCTCTTTTGTCTGAAGTATGGGTCAGAAGGCTTGTTCTATAAAGGTCATGGTAGTAAATATTGTTGTTTTGCCATCCCCTGCTTTTTGAGATCTGATATTTTAGCACAAAGGCAGATGATGTGTAAAACAATAGGTGTGGCAGTGTGCTGATAAAATTCATTTAACAAAAAATACTGAATAACATTTCAGTGGTCCCTAATTCAAGAAGCTCTGTGAGCAAAATAGATGACAACCTTTCACAGTAGGGAAAACAGACAGAAGCTTCACCCCTATACATCTGTGTGCCTTAAGGATATTATCTGTATTATAAGTGACTGTATTCTCCAGATAACCAAAATAGATACAATAAAACCCCAAATACTATCTATGTTGCAGGAACGTACATACACTTTTTGTGTTTGAAGAAGGTAATATATATATATATATATATATATATATATATATATATATATATATACTAGAATTGGAAGTCCTGTTCAATCCAGCTATTCCCCTACTGGAAATTTTCCTAGAAGAACTGAAAATATTATACCACAGCGGTATCTGTGCACCTATGTTTATAGCAGCCCAATTTGTAATAACCAAATCTTGGAAACAACCAAAATGCCCATCATTTGAAGAATGGTTGAAAAAAAGGTGGTATTTCTATACAATGGAATATTGCTCAGCTATAAAGAATGATAAGCTAGAAGACTGCATATATAAATAAGTGTATATTGAACATATACTCATTAGTGAAATAAACCAGACCTACAAGTGTAAATATCATATAGTTTCCCCAATATAAGAACTTTAAAGAAGAAAATAAAAACTTAAGGGCATAACACAGCTGAATGTGTTATGGATTCAACAATGAAGTGACCGGAAGCAGATAAAAGAGGAAACATTTCAGGACCATAACCATGCACTTATGTACACAGGATGAATAAGATATTGGTCCTAAGAACCTTCAAAAGGTTCATCACACTGATCATAGGACCATATAACACTAAAACTATGCTTGGAATTCATGTCACTCTCATTTTTTTGATGTGTACTGCTCCCAGTGTAAACTCAATTACTGTTATGCTCTCTCTCAAGAGTATTACTTGAAAGTAAAAGACTGGAACAAATACCATAGGATTTGACAGGCTACAATTTTGTATTTCCTTGAATTTCCAAATATGTCTGTACAAATTGTGTAGCTGCTTATATCAGATTCTATGGAGAGTTATTAGAATATCAATGATTGTCAGAAAATATCCATTCCAAACTAAGTCAAAGATGTTTGATATTCAGAAAGCCAGTGATGATAAGATCAATTACCTATGTTATAGAGTAATAGTATCAAGAAGCTTTTATGCGGGAGAATTGAGAATGTAAGTTAATAGACCAAAAATTGGAGAAAAAGAAAGGCTATGAGGATAGTCAATATTTTGGCCCTAGCCCTTCAAGGTCAGTAAGGACTCACGACATAAGAGAACCTGTGCTGTAATATCCTATAACTCAGAAATGTCTCAAATTTTCTTGTCAAGGAGATTATGGGAACTCAGAGAAAAGGGATAAATGAACTATAGTGTGTCTAAGGAGAGTCACCCAGAGAAAAACATTCTCTCAGGCTTTCACAGAAAGCAAAATGACCAAGCAATGGCCGTGACTCGATCCGAAGGCTGACACTGACAACAGTTCTACAAAGCACTATATATGGTTCCAAAGTTAATCCTGAGGGGATTTGACCTTGGAAGATATAAAAGATGAATGCTTTATTATAGAGGTCTTGCTTTGACTTGCCCTTGATCACCCAGCAAAAAAGCTTAATTATAAGGTATGAAATGCAGAGCTCGATTGGTGACATGAGCTGTAGGAGACTTGGATCAATAGCCTCCAATGTTGCAAGTTTCACTGGTGGCCCACTGCAATAGTGGAACATTGGACTGTGTATGTATCTGTTTCCTCTTAATTCAAAGAGAGAAATTCTTCTTTTTTTTCTTTCCTTAGAAATATCAAGAGGAAGGTGGGTCATGCCCACACACTGTGCTCTGCATAACTATTGTGAGAACAGTGTGCAGTGTGTCAACTGTTAAAAAAAAATATTTATGGAAAGTGTTGATGTTTAATTGTTTGATCAATCTCATACACCGATATCTATTAATCTAAACTGATCCAATGATGAAAATATGTAATATAACCATTGTTAAATTTTAAAAATTATATATATGTATATTATATATAATTTATATATATAAATAAATAAAACTTATTTATTTATATAAATAAAATTTATCTTATTTATTTATATATATAAATAAATAAAATATATAAATTTATATATAGAAATATATAAATAAAATATATAAATTATATATATATATAATATTTTTAATCTTTTTGAGACAGTGTCTTGGACTGACTGACTGGCTGTTGTACAGGTAGGACTTCTCAGTCTGCAGGGCCCATGCCTCCACCAGAACTCAGGCCACATTCATAGAAACCAAGACTGACAAGGGCAAGCAGGTAGTTCCATTCAGCCTGTGGCCCACTGCATTGCCACCAGAGCTCAGCCAATGCCCACACCAGCCTTGACCAACCAACCAGTGTGTGTGCAGGTAGGACCTCTCAGCCTGCAGCCCCTTGCACCTCCACCAGAACTCTGCCACCACCCACAGTTCGTGACTGTTGGGCACATAGGCAGGAACACTAGACCTGCACCCCTGCACCACTGTAACTTCTACCTCACGCAGAACCCAGCTCCAGCATCTGACGTGGAGCCCTGCAGAAAAATTCCCTGCATAGAAGCTAGGGTTCAGACCCCACCAGCTAACAAAAGAGGTGAGCATCTTGACAGAGAAGCACAATGGGCTATTATCCAAAGGATGAAACAGGAAGAAGAAGAGCACAGCAGCCAGACCCGGATAGGTGCATCTCAGCAAGATCAAACTTGGTAGATTTGGACCCAAAGTTAAGGAGGTGCTAAAGCATAACTTCAACAAAACTCTGCCCCAAAGATGAGAGACCACTGCTATACAGAATGGTACAGACAAGGATCAAAATGCAATCTAAGGTTCCAAGCCCACCCAGAACAAATGCAGGAGACTCTAGCATACAAGAAAATGGAAATCGTGCAGCCAACATCTCTGAGTTAGTAGCATCTGATGTAAACAAACAAATGCAGAAACATATACAGGAACTTAGATAGGAAATAACCACTTAAGTAAAAAAAGGAAATCTTTGAATTACTAGAATCTAAAGAAAAAACAAAAAGCTACAGAAAAGTGTAGAGAGAATGAGATCAGAAATAATCTTTGAAGTAAAAAAAAGACATCTCTAAAGTAATAGTATCTGAAGTAAAGGAACAACTACAAAAAGATAGAGAAGAAATAACAACAGAAATAATCTTTGAAGTAAAAAAGAAAGGATAACTTTAATGAAAGACTTAATAAATGCCTCTATAGAAGACACTGATACAAAATCAGAGGAGAATAAAAAAAATGATTGAACCCATGATGAGCAATATAGAAAAGAAATAGATCACATGAAAGTTTCAGAGATATAAAAGACAATAAAATTTCAATCATAAGCTGGCAACACTATGAGAACGAAAGTGAAGATAGAGTTTCAGATCTTGAAGACACAGTCACAGCTAGTGAAAAGGTAAGAAAGGACCACTTAAAAACAACCTAGATTCAGGAAAAAATTCAATTTCTGCAAAACAATACAAAAATGAACAACGTACGATTAATAGAAATCCATGAGAAAGGAGTCAATACAAATAATATAAAACAAATATGGGCAGAAGTAATAGCAGAAAACTTCCCAAATATGAGAAAACAATTGAAAATTCAAGTAACTGAAGCAGAAAAACCTTCAAATAACACCAACCCACAAAAAAACACCTAGATGTATAATAGTCAAGATCTCAGAAAGCCAGCAGAAGAGTAATACTAAGAGCCACTAGAGAAAAGAAACAAATCATATTTAAAGGAAAACCATTCAGAACAATGGCACATAACTCTTTACAAACCATGAAGTCAAGAACAGCATGAACCAAAGTGCTTCAAGCCCTCCAGGAAAACAAATTCCACTTGAGACTGCCATAACCCGCAAAACTCTCTTTCAAGTATTAGGGAGAAATGAAATCCTTCCATGACAAGGAACAACTAAAGAATTTCATGTCAAAGCCAATCCTATACAGAGTACTTAAACATATTTTAGGGAGGGACCAAAATGACCTGAACTCTAAAAATGGGACCAAAAACACACTAAATAAGGCAAACATTTAAAAAGGACAAAAAAGAGTAAACATTAGTAAGTAAAAGACATGTCAATCATACATCAATACATTTCAATTATAACCATCAATGTACATTGACTAAATTCTCCAATTAAAGAAATACACTGCCGGAGTGGGTAAGGAAGCAAAATCCAACCATACGCTGTAAACAAGAAACACACTTAAATAAAGAAACTCATAGGCTAAAATTTAAGGGATGGAAAACAATACTAAATGCCCCAGCATTTAAAGAAAAAAAAAGAAAAGAAAATAGGGGTAGCAATCCTGTTTGCAGATGTTCAACTTCAAACAAAGATAGATAAAGTGAAATGAAGAAGGCCACTACATACTTGTTAGGGGAAAAACTCAAGATGAAGAGGTAATACTCATAAATATGTATGCACCAAACACGCAGCACTAAGTTATATAAGACACATCTTAATGTACATGAAAAATCTACTATTCAATACCACAATCTTAACTGGAGACCTTAACACCCCTTTATCTCAAAAAGATTAGTCAAGCAGACAAAAATTTAGCAAAGAAGTAGCAGAACTGAATCAGATCTTGGAACAAGAGGACTTGGTGGACATCCACAGAGTGTTCCAACCAAACACTTCTGAATAAATATTTTTTAAGCTGCACATAGCACATTTTCCAAAATAGACCACATACTAATGCATAGGCCGTGATTAAGTAAATGCAAGAAAACAGAAAATATTCCATTCATATTATCTGTCCACAGTGTAATTAAACTAGAAATAAATGACAACAGAAATCAAAAAACCCCAGAAATAGATGGAAATTAAACAGCACCCTTCTCAGCAGCCAGTGGGTTACAGATAAAATTAAACAATGTTTACAATTAAAGAAAATTCAAGCTCTTCCTGTAAGCGGACTGTGGTGTCCTGTGAAAATGGTTCGCTACTCTCTCGACCCAGAAAACCCCACAAAATCATGCAAATCAAGAGGCTCAAATCCTCGTGTTCATTTTAAGAATACAAGTGAAACTGCCCAGGCCATCAAGGGTATTCATATCCGAAAGGCCACCAAGTATCTGAAGAATGTCACATTAAAGAAGCAGTGTGTGCCATTCCGACGTTACAATGGTGGAGTTGATAGGTGTACCCAGACCAAACAGTGGGACTGGACACAGGGTCGGTGGCCCAAAAAGAGTGCTGAATTTTTGCTGCACATGCTTAAAAATGTAGAGAGTAATGCTGAACTTAAGGGTTTAGATGTAGATTCTCTGGTTATTGGACATATCCAGGTGAACAAAGCACCCAAGATGCGCCGCCGTACTTACAGAGCTCATGGTCGGATTAACCCATCCATGAGCTCCCCCTGCCATATTGAGATGATCCTTACTGAAAAGGAACAAATTGTTCCTAAGCCAGAGGAGGAGGTTGAACAGAAGAAAAAGCTATCCCAGAAGAAACTGAAGAAACAAAAACTTATGGCATGGGAATAAATTAATTATAAAATAAATGCAAATAAAATTAATGTTGTTGGCTATTAGTAAATATAAAAAAAGAAAATTCAAACACAACCTACTGGAATTTATAGGATGCAATGAAAGCAGATGCTAGAGGGAAATTTGTAGTGCTAAACTCACATATTAAGAAAACAGAATGGATACAAATAAATACTCTCATACAGCAACTAAACCAATGAGAAAAGAAAGAGCAAATAAAATCAAAAGCCCAAAGATAGGAGAAAATTATAAAGATTACAGCAGAAATTAATTCAATCCAGACAAAGAAAACAATACAAAGAATTAATGAATCAAAAATCTGATTCTTTGAAAGATTAAATAAATTTGATAAGCTCCTATCTAACCTTATCAAAAAGAGGAAAGAAAAAACTCAAATTCAAGCAGTAAGGAATGAAAGGGGTGAAATTGCTACAGACCGAGCAGAGATTCAGAGGATCATTCAGAGACACTTTGAGAATCTTTACTCTCACAAAATTGAAGAATCAGATGAAATGGACATATTCCTAGATGGAGAAAAGCTAGACTTTTACTCTCAGATCTGGTACAAGACAAGGATGTCCTCTATCACCAGTCTATTCAACAGAGTTCTGGAATCATTAGCTAGGGCCATTGGACAAGAGGGAGAAAGTAAGGAATAAAAATAGGTAAAGAAGAAGTTAAATTATCATTATTTGCAGATGTTATGATAATCTACTAGGAAGATGCAAAACACCGTCCAAGAAGGCACTAGAATTAATATGTAAATTTTGTAGCATATCAGGACACAAAGTCAACACACAAAAGTCAGTAGCATTCCTCTACACAGATAACAAACACACTGAGAGAAAAATTAGAAAAACAATACCTTTTACCATAATACCAAAAAATATAATAGTCAGGAACTAACCAACCTAAAGAAACAAGAGATCTATTCAATGAAATGTATAGTACTTTATAAAAAAAAAAGATTCTACAGGATTTCAGAAAATTGAAGGACATTCCCTCCTCCTGGATAGGTAGAACCAACATTGTGAAGGTGGCCATATTTCCTAAACTGTTATACAGATTTAAAGCAATCTCTATCAACATACCTCACAGACCTGGAGAAATTGCTAAAATTTATTTGGAACCAGAAAGGACCTAGAATTGCAAAGACAGTCATGGGCAACAAAGACAAGGCAGGAGGCAGTGCAATTCCTGACTTAAAGTTGTACTAAAGTGCTACCATAATAAAAGAAGCATGGTATTGGCAAAAAACAATAGACCTGAGAATCAATGAAATAGATTAGAATATGCAGAAACAAATACAAACACACTCAGTCAACTTATTTTTGACAAAGTGGCCAAACATGTTTCCTGGAAGAAAGATAGCATTTTTAACAAATGGTGCTGGAAAAACTGGATCTCTATATGCTGAAAACTAAAACTTTACCCACGTCTGTCACCATGCACTAAAATAATGCCAAGGTTTAAAGATCTAAGTATTAAAAGAGAAACATTAAATCTCCTGGAAAAGAAAGTGGGAGGAAATATTGAAGACATCGGGGTAGGCAAAGAGTTCATGGGCAAAAATCAACATACACGTTTAACACTTGAAAGAATCAACAACTAGTACCTCTTCTTACTGAGAGGTTCTTGTACATCCAAATAAATTGCCAACACAGTGTAAAGATAACCCACTAATTTTGAAAAGATTTTAACTAATAAGTATTCACACAAAGGTCTTCAGTCTAGAATTTATAAAGAACTAATAATCATTAAGTTCCCAAATTGCAAGAGCCACTCCAGAAATGGGCATCTAAGATGAACACACACTTCTCAAAGAATGAAATTCACCAAGCCTATAAATACATGAAGACATGCTCCACGTGGCTAGCCATTCATGAAATACAAATTGAAACAATACTTAAATACCATCCCACCCAAGGAAGAATGGCTATCATAAAGAAAGCAGCCAACAGCAACTGTTGGAGAGGCTGTTGGTGAAAGGAACCCTTCTCCACTGCTGGTGGGAATGCAGACTGTGCAACCATTATAGAAAGCAGTATGGATACTCCTTAAAAAAACTGTAAGTGGAAGTCCCATTCAATCCAGCTATCCCCCTACTGGGAATTTTCTCAGAAGAATGGAAAACATCATATCATAGTGATATCTGTGCACCTATGTTTACAGCAGCATAATTTGTGATAGACATAACTTTGAAACAATGAAAATGCCCATCATTTTAAGAATGGTTGAAAAGGATGTGGTATTTTTATACAATTCAATATTACTCAGCTAGAAAGAATGATAAACTAGAAGTCTTCATATGTAAGTGAATGTATCTTGAACATATACTCATAATGTTTAAATGAAATAAACCAGATCTACATGTGTAAATATATTGTATAGTTACCCTAGTGTAAGAACTCAAAAGAAGAAAGAAAAATTTCAAGGCATGATACAGATGAATGGAAACCAAGGGTTTAAGCATTGAGTAATGCAGTGACTGCAAACAGAAAAGACAGGAAACATGGCAAGAGCGAAAACATGCAATTATATACATCGGATCAATTAGATGGTGTTCCTAAGAACTACCAAATTATTCTTCGCACTGAGAATAGCAATTTGTAACATTAAAATTATACTTGAAATGCCTGTCATTCCTGTCTTTTATATTTGTGCTGCCTCTAGTGTAATTTCAGTTACTGCTATATTCTCCCTCAAGTAAATGACTGGTTAACAAGAAAAAAAAAGGAGACAGGGTCTCACTATGCAGTTCATTCTGGCCTTGAGCTCCCTTTTGCAGCCCAGGTTGGTCTCAAACTCACAGTGATCCTCCTGTCACCCAAGTGCTGGGATTACAGGGGTGCACCACCACGCCAGGCTTCCACTACACTTTCAAAAAGAATGATGACTATGAAAAGATCAAATCTGAAGTCCCCATTTCCAATTTTTTTTTCTATTTGTGAACAGGCCTTACTACCAGTCTCTCAAGCAAGCTAGGTAACTCCTGTATCCCTAGAAAAACCTGTCTCACATTATATTTTGTCTAAACTCCTTCTGCTAGGTATTTACTTAAATTACAAAAAAAGCATATATTCAGCATCAATGCGTTGATATTGAGTCTACTCATTCTTTTTACTTTTTTCTTTTTTGGGAAGCTACCCAAGAGCTGGGATTACAGGTGCACACCTCCACACCCAGACTCCATTGCCATCTCAGCATTCCCTGGGAGTTGGACAACCATATCAGGCCTGGGGATGAAACCTCTGGCCCCTGAGCCTGCTTACAGGCATTTTAATCCACTGAGCTATTTCAAGCAGCCCAGTGAGTCTCCTCATTCCTAAATGATCATAGCTGATGAAAACAAAATGATGTACTTACATTTAATAAGCAAACTAGTGTTATACCAGAAACTGAACCCATCTTTTGTCCTTTTTCAAGTGGGTAACATTACTGTAGATACACAGAGATATAATCAAAAGTAGAGCTTAAAAGGTAGCAGCAATAATGGAGAGAGAGGCTTGGATGAGGATGTGATTTGAGGCATGAAATGGAAAGCTTCAGATCCCAGTTCAGAACACACGAAGAACTTGCTTCCCAAATAAGAAAAGGCTCATCAAATAAATGTAAATTAAAAGCAATGGCATTTCATTGAGTTCTAAGAAAACTAGCTCCACTCCAAAATCTGAACATCTGGTGACATCCAGAGAGACATAATACTATAAATTTGAATATCTGGAACAAAAGTCACGAAAAATGCTTACAGTGATATGCACATTTAAATAATGTTAGTGACAAATTTATGATAGCTGAATACAGATGACTATGGGAGAAAGGACCTGCTGGAGCCATGGGGTTCTGTTTTGACTTCAATATTTCACCAAGTTCTCCGTTGAGAACCTGAAAAAGATGTCATAATAACCCAGGATTCTACCTAATAAAAATAATTTATATTATTAAATATGATTTTAAAGTATCAGCAGTATTCAAAAACAGAAAATAAAAGATACTAAAAATAAAATAAGGCACAAAAATTGAAAATATGAAATTAATAAAAAGTTGAAAGGTGCTTCATAGTAACCAACTCTAACAACAACATTAATAATTTTAATGGATTAAACATACATGCCAAGAGAGAGGTTAGCAGAGCAGATTTTTAAAAGATCCAAATATTTCTTTAATATGCTTTCCATAAGAATATCAGTTTAAATATAGTCTCAGGCATGTTGAAATGAAAAACATATACCATAATATTGTTCAAAAACTTGATTTTTTAATTAATTTTACAAAAAAAAAGATTTTAGAAAATAAAAATGATCATGTGTTAGAAAAATATTACATAATAATGAAAGGATTACCCCAGAAGATATATTTCTAAATTTGTATGTAAGTCACAACAGCATAGTAATTCATAAGGCATATACTAAAAGAACTAAAAAGAGAAATAGACAAATCCATTTTTATACTTGAAATTTTCAAGAACTTTCTTTCTGTAACTGATAGATTAATCAAGAAGAAAAAAAAATATGAAAAAAAAAAAAAAAAAGCCGGGCGTGGTGGCTCACGCCTGTAATCCCAGCACTAGGGAGGCTGAGGCAGGAGGATTGGTGTGAGTTTGAGACCAGCCTGGGATACAAAAAAAAATGAGCTCAAGGCCAGCCTCAACTGCATAGCGAGACCCTGTCTCAAAAAGACAAAAAAAAAAAAGAAGAAAATCAGTGAAAAAATTAAAAATCAGCATGTTATTATCAATAAAGTTGATAGTTACTTATAGAATATACATCTAATCACACAACAATATGAATTCTGCTTAAGCACACATGGAACATTCACCACAACGGACCCATATTCTGGAATATAAAACTTAAAGTTTCAAAAAATATATAAATTATATAAATATGCTGTGAGACCACAATGGAATTAAGCTATAGGTCTATAGCAACAACATTGCTGGGTAATGCTCACATATTTGGAAATTAGAACACAGATTTCAAATAGCATTCATCTCAAAAAAGAAATCTCAAGATAAATTTTAAAATATTTTACTTAACATAAATGAAAATATAGCCTATCAGAATATGTCAGATACAGTTAAACCACTAAGATGTAAAATTATACCATGAAATATAGACATTTTTAAACACTGCAAAATTAAAACTCTTTTTAGTTGGGAAATAAAAGGGGAAACAAGTTAAATCTAAAGTGAGCCAATAAAAGGAAATAATAAACATTATGGTCGTTGTAAATAAAATCATAAATAAAAGAAGATTACAAAAAATGGGAAAAATACATCTAAATTCTGTGAAAAAGAAAAGAAAATTAACATACATTTAGCCAAGCTGACCCACAAAACGTGAAAAAGCAGAAATTACTAATACCATGAATAATGGACAGATCAGCATTTTTAATTACCTAGACATTAAAATGAAAATAAGTGAATACAGCAACTATAAATTTGATAGGATACAAAGTACCTTCATTAGGAAAAAAAATAACTTGAGTAATACTCTATCAGTAAAGCAAATTAATTTTTAGTTAGAAAAGTTCCAAAAAGAAAAGATATGTCAGGCTCAGATGGTTTCATCATTGAAAAATTAATAAGAACATAATTTACAAATTTACATAGTATTTACTAGAAAATACGAGAGAATACTATTCATTTAATATGGCCAGTAGAGTATTCTATTTTAAACTGTACCTTAAAACTTTCCAAAAAATAGGATTGGGGAGATAGCTCAGTAGAATTAGTACTTACTTGACAAGCGCAAGGTCCTGAATTTGATCCTTGATACCACCAAGAAAGAAAAACAAAGAATAGTACTTGAAAATAAGAGACTGGGCCAAAAACCATATTCTTGACAGGCTACAATTTTGTATTTCCTTGAATTTCCAAATATCTGTGTCAAAATTGTGTAACTGCTTATATCACATTGTATGGAAAGTTATTAGAATATCAATGATGGTCAGAAAATATCATTTACAAGCTAAGTCAAAGATATTTGATACTCA
>PVJA010045276.1:0-15739 GCA_004027025.1 Myocastor coypus
AAAGCCAGTACTGTTGATACCTACTCAGATGTCACAACTTGTGGATTACCCCAGACATATCTCTGGACAGCAGGAAGAACATTATGCAATTTACCGTATGTGTGTGTTTTGCTGTCTTTCAGCCCATTGGTTCAGCATCCTAAAGGCACATTGCTATGCAGTACTGGGACCCTAACTTCCTTCTTTTTTCAGTTCTTTGCTTAGACTCTAAAATCATATTTATCACTGCAAACATCAAATCTCTCCCATAAGCAATATGTAAAAGAATAAAGGAATGGCAAACCTCATTCCTCTTCACCCAGCTTGCTTTATCCTTCTGTGAGTGTTTAATTTTACTTCTTAAGAGAGGTAAAAACTTAGGCTTGTATTTTTCTGCCAAATATATAGTTATTTAACTTAAGCACAGAAAAAGGACTTCCTCAATCTCTTCCAAATTTTATTTCTCCCATTGCACTTGACTACTATACACCAGGAAAAGATAGTGCTCATTTTATATTTCCAAATAAAATAGAGCTATGTACTTGCCAGGGGAAATAATTTTCAGACATGTGAAACATTTTCAGGGAACTACTTGTCTTTCAAAAGTAGAAAAGCATGTTACCCAACTTGAAAGTCACCCGAGAAAAATACTTTTGATTATACTTTTTATATGGAAAAAATATACATCTATAATGCCTGTATTGCTGTGCCAATACTTAAATGAACTAAAAACTATTAACACCAAGGGGCTGGGGAGATAGCTTCATGGCACAAGTGCCTCCCTGGCAAGTGCAAGGTCGTGAGTTGGAACTCCTAACTCCGGTCCCACAAAAAAACAAAAAAACCTATTAACACCATATATCAATGTGGCAAGGTTAAGTGTTTTCAAAGTCACTTAAATAACATTTTTTAAAGTGTACTATTCTGGCACAGTGCATGTACCTTGTAGTCTCAGCTACCCAAGGGGTTGCCTGGGCAACATGGGTAGGACCTCACTTTCCTCCATTTCAGAGAACAGAATTTTTTTTTTTTTTTCAGAACCGGAGGAGAATAGAATTTTTAAGAAGTTTTACTTACTTAAATAAAATAGTATATTTTCTGAAAATAAGTGTATTTCAAAATACTAGCCAAGAAAATTAAAACTGATGCCACACAGTGGTAGCAAAAAAATAAGCACTTAAATATAATCAATATTAAGCAGATGAAGTTGACAAAATAAATTTAGCATATCATCTGTAATAGGGCAAATCTTAGCTAATATTTTAAATAATTTCCTCTGGTAGGTAACAGAGTAAAGTGTTCTATTTTTTTCTGAATATTTTATGTACTTTGCTTTTGTGTAGTGCTTTTGTTTTTATTTTCTCAATTGAAAGTATAAAATATCTGTCATATTCATGCCTGTTATCCTAGACCTATGGTGGGGGAGAAGGAACTCAAGTTCAAGCTCAGTTTGGGCAACTTAGCAATTCAGTAAGATCTTGTGTTGAAATGAAAATTTTTTTAAAAGAGATAAAGATATCACAAAGTGAAAAGGCCTAGGTTCAATGCCTGGGGCAAAAATAATGAAGAATATATGTCTCATTTTTCACAGTTTAAAATTGCAGTCACTCAAATTTTCTGTCTTGATAGCCTTTCAGCCAAAAAGTGACATGCAGGGCTAGGAATGTGGCTCAGAGGTAGCTTGGCTAGAATGCATGTGACCCAAGGTATGATCCTCTGTACTAAGGAAAAATAGATATGTAAATATAAAAAGATAAGCCCAAAGGAGTGGAGAGAGGAATTACCCCTTTCATTTTCATATATCATTTCTTCATTTAAAAATAAAATTTATGAAAATAAATTTGAAACATGAATTTCTGCTCAAATAAAACTCTTCATATTTTTTCTGAACTTATATTCTTCATTTGTAATAATAAACAGTATCAGTGCATTCAAAATGTGTTTTGTGGCCAGGTACCAATCCACAAACTGTTCCTAGTCAGTCCATGAGAAGATGAGTGTAAGAGCAAGAATATTTAGAGATGTTTATAGTGATCTCACACTGCTTTGGTATCTTGTATTTTGGGGCTGGGGAGATAGCTCCATGGCACAAGTCCTGCCTGGCAAATGCGAGGTCTTGAGTTCAAACCCTGGTCCCACCAAAAAAGTAAAAATAAAAAATAAAATAAAAATTATCTTATGTTTTATAAATTTATTTATCAGTGTAAATTAGAAATTTACATTGTGTAAATAAGAAAGAATAAATAGCCCATCAAAAATAACTTGATAAAAATTAATAAACAAACAAACAAAAGTTCTGAAACAAGAAAAAAAAAGGGGGGCCTAGCAGGATGGCTCAGTGGTCTTAAGCACCTGCTTAGGAAAGCTTAGGCAGCTGCAGGGACCATAGTTATATCCCCGGCACCACATGCTACGCCAGCCCTGCCCTCAGGGCAGGCTAAGCCAACCATAAAAATTAATAAACAAACAAACAAAAGTTCTGAAACAAGAAAAAAAATAAAATTAAAAAAAAATTTAAAATAACTTGAGAAGCACTGGTATGTTTACTTATTTTTTGTGGAACTGGGGTTTGAACTCATGACCTTGTACTTGCCAGGCAGGCACTTCTGCCATGGAGCTATCTCCCCAGCCCTAGAGAAGCACTGGTATAAGTGACTAAAACCAATAGATACTCTTCACATTCAGTTAAAATATTACTTTTAGGACCATCCAGGATAGCTCAGGGCCAGTGAGATAGCTCAGCAGACTAAGCACCTGCTTTTCAAAGTGCTGGGATTTAGGTTTGAACCCTGACACCACAGGCTACACCAGCCCTACCCCCAGGGTGCTCTGAGCTTGCCATGAAGACCAGGTGTGATGGTGCATGCCTATAATCCCAGAGCTGGGGAGGCTGAAAACAGGAGGATCATTATGAGTCTAAGCTGCATAGTGAGACCCTGTACCAAATACATTTAAAGAAAAATAGCAGAAATAAAATAAATATTTTTTTTACCAAAATATGGTTTTAATCAAAGCTATCATGCCTACCATGAATACACAAATTCAACTTAACAGAAAGATGTCATAACCTAAGGTCATCTTCTTACAACACTAAAATCAGTAGTACAACTTCTAGATACTAAAAATCTGCTGAGTATCCCTAAAACTATAGCACACCTACAAACCAGGTACTCAATAAAAATTTGTTCCATTAACACCCTACCAGTATAGATTAGCCATGACTAACTCAGGTCCATCCACTCTTTGCCATCCAAATCAACCACAGAATGTTCTGAACTTCTGTCTCTCCTCCATCTTCCTTTGTTCATGTTTATGAGTGTCCGACTAGAAAACAGAGGTTTAGCTTCCAACTTTCCTTCTGTGCTTTTGTATGTATGTATCCGTGCACAGTAATGGTTAAATAGTTGTTGGCTATATGATGAATAAATGTCACCTAGTAGTACAATAACCATTGATGGAAGATGAAATCATGAGGGAGGGAAGAAAATCTAAGAACTCTACTATATCACAACAAACTCTCCAAACTCCCTCCCTTAACATAATGTATTTGAAGAGCTCTGTGAATTGACCAAGGGCTGACAAAGAAGTAACTGATTCAAGGCAGACTCAGCTGTGTACCACATGGATCTCCCCTCAGGCATGTTCTTGAGACAACAGAAGTGTGAGGGGGCGGTCACAGTCAGAAGAACTTTCTGCTGGAGAGACAGCTCAGTGGCATAAGCACCTCACTGGCATGTGCAAGATCCCAAGTTCAATCCCCAGTACCACAAAAAAAAAAAAAAAAAAAAAACTTAAAACAAGTGTTTCTATACACCCTTCCCTAAAATACAATAAATAAATAAACTTTCCAAACCTTGCTAAAACCTCACAACAAAGCAATCATGCCATCAACTTCAGATCCAAGGACAAGGAAATTCTCCTTAACTATATGCAATGAAAAGGCATTGGAAAATTATCAGAAAGTATAGTAAATAAATATACAATTCTATTTCTAAGGGGTAAAGAGTTGAAAAAATTATTTGATCAACTATAGTGCACAAGACTGAATATGACCCAAAGATTTCCATATTCTAATCCTAGAACCTATGAACATGTTACCTTACATGTTGAAAGGGATTTTATGGAAGTCATAAAAAATCTTGAGATAATATAATTATTCTTCATTATCCCAGGTAGGTCCCAATATAATGGGTAATGTCTTTATAAAGAGGAGAGTTGGTTAGACTCAGAAAAAAAATGAGACAAGAAACACACAGATGGCACATGCCTGTAATCTCATTGCTCAGTAGGCTGAGGCAGGAGGATCTGTGAGTTTCAGGCTGGCCTGGGGTACATAGCAAGACTCCATCTCAGAGACAGACAGACAGACAGACACAAAGAGAAACATACAAAAACTTTAAGGTACATGCTCATGTTTTTGAAGACAGAGGGAACCCAAAACTACGAAATATAAACTACCTCCTGAAGCTAGAAATGGCAACACTTCTACTCTGGAAGAAACACAACCCTGATGACACCTGGATTATATGCCACTGAAAAGAATTTTGATCTCTGACTTCCAGAACTGTAGCATAATTATTTGTGCTGTTTTAAGCTACTGAATTTGTGGTCATTTGTTATTACACCAGGAAAAGGAAACTCAGGTGCATAATTACAAAGTGTATAAAATGAACACGATTTCTAATCAATAGAACAAGCATATGTAATCACACTATTAAATCCATTTTAATTAATAGGACTATTCATAGAAACTATATGAATGCCTGTGACTTTAGTTTACTTATTGATGTATATAATTGCTAGATAGGTTCTTCATCCATCAAATATATATTCCTGCAACAAAATTTACTGTGACAGGGCCAGCGAGATGGCTCAGTGGTCTGAAGTGCCTGCGGAGGAAAGTTAAGGCAAGCGCTGCGACTGCTCCTCGATCCCTGGCACCACATGCTGTGCACCCCTACCCCAGGTGGGCTGAGCCAGCCATAACACAAACAAATAAATGAGGTACAAGAAAAATGAAAAAAAAATTTACTGTGACAGTCACTCCTGAACTTTTGGCTTACCTAATGAATATAGCTTTTTGGGTTTGTGAGCAGGAGCTTGTTTCTTTAGAGGAAGGGTCTGACTATGGACTTCTGACTACCCTTTAACTCACTATATAGCCCAGGATGACTGCAAACTCATGGTAATCCTTCTGCCTTAGCCTCTTGAGTTCTGGGATTACAAGCATGTGCCACCATACCCAGCTTATAGTTTGATAATTGTAGTAGATTTCTAACTTGTGGTCAATTTATTATACCCAGAAGAATTAAACGAATGTGGTGCTGGGTGTGAGAGGTCCACCTGAGGATTATTGCCAGCAACATAAAAGGCACAACAGGCGAAGCTGATGAAATACTGTTAGGAATGCTGTTTGGAGAAGCCGTTGGGACCTGTTCGTTCTTGTAGGTTGTTCTGCTGGAGGACCTTGTCATGCTGGCTTTCCCAAAAAACTTTGGAGGAGCTCTGGCTCTCATCTTGAGCATTGTTTCCTGGCTCCAGAGAAGATGGTGCACTGCTTTGCCTTGTGGAGAAGCTTGTCACATTTGCTTTCCTGATTGGAACTCAGCTTTCCTCATTGCTGGAGGAACTCGGGACCTCCACTGTTGCTGAGAACAGCTATGGTACTTTGGGTGGAGATCTGGTGCTCACCTTGAGCACTGTTTCCTGACTCCAGTTCAGATCTCTCAGCCTGCTAGCACAGATCCTTCATTCGGCTAGCATAGGGCTTCCTAGCTTCCACCACTAATCTTTGGGACTTTTTAGCACAGAGCCATGAAGTAGGATCAAGGCCCTCAGGTGTGTGGATATATTTCCTGCACTTGTATATATTTTTGTGTGATTCCTTATAAACTAATATTACAAAACATGTGTTGTTCCTCTTGCAAAAACCATACACCATGACAATAGCTCATGCAAGAGATAGTAATTATGAGAATCCAACCTTGCTAAATTCCCCTAGAAATCTCTAAAGTTCTTTCTGGTACCAAAATAGTTTCCTGTTTTCCTTATTTATGCTTGGAATAAACTTTCTATAGAAATATAGAGATGAGACAAAAGCCTCAGTAGTGTCCCAATAAACAGGGAGCAATAAACAGAACCCAGGGACAGCTGCAGTCTGTTACTTGTGAATCCTGGAAAGCTGGAATTCAAGGAGACAGATAACAGCTTCTCCTGCTGGCTTTCTGTTGTTTCCTGCCTTGCTTGGGAGGCTAATGCTTGTCTCCTCCCCTGCTTGAAATGTTTTCAGTTAGCATTTGTGTGAACTTGGATTTAGGCAAATGGTAGAGGTCAATAGAGATTGTAGTCCTTCTTTACTAAAGTGCTTATGCACATTCCTTAGCCCTAAATAAAACTGAGGTACCTCTGGGGCTCACTTTGAGAGAGATTAATCTCAGCAGAGACCTCTGAAGCAAAGGTCTCAGCAAAGACCCTCTTCATGGGGTCTTTTCGTCATTTCTTTCCAGCCGGCTCATAACATACAACAAACCTCTCTGAATGGAGTTCAAATATATGATTTTTAAAGCTGAATTGTATAATGCTTTTAGAAATTATGTTGTGATTTTATAAAATATATAACAGCGCTCTAAGTTTCAGTATTTTGAGAGATCTAGCTTATTTTTTTAGTATTCATATCCATCTCCACAGATTATTTATTTATTTATTTATTTGATACAGGGTCTCACTATGCAGTTCAGACTTGCAGTGATCCTCCTGTCTCAATCTCTCCAGAGCTGGGATTACAGGTGTGCACCACCAAGCCCCATTTCCAGGCAGGCACAGTGCACCTGGGATTCAGGGCTGGCACAGCACATGGTCCTGTGGATCAAACTTGAGTCCTTGGAAGTGCCAGGCACATGCTTAGACTGCAGAGCTATCTCCCCAGCCCCAACCTTGTATTTTCATTGAAAATTATTTTCAATTGTTTATTTTTAGTAACAAAAGCTTCGAAATACAGTACCTAGATTATGCTCATTTTCTGGGAACAAACACCATTTAGGAGTTACCTGTTAGGTAAATGCTAATTATTCAGTTCCATGATAGCAACCTCTGCTACCTCATCACCCACTCAGAATCAGCCTTTCTTTTTCTATTTTTAAAGCTTCATCTACAGGAACTTAATAGGGGGATTTTTCAATACTACATTTTCCACTGCTGGAGCATTTGCTACCCTTATGTGATTGCTTTAAGAAGCAACAAATCAGAAAGCATAAAATTCAGATGCAGCAGCCACTCTTACTGCTAGGGTTAAGTAATTTTCTTGAGATAGGTAACTGAAAGTCTCCTCCTAAAATGCATCTTCTGATCAACTTGAGCCAGAATTTATCCTTTTTTCTCCCCCTCAGTGCTTTAACATCTTTTCCACGTGAGGCAGATACTCAGTTTCTTTTTTGTAGATACACATAATAAGACATGTAATAAATATGCAGCTTATTGTTTTTCTACTTCCATTTTATTAGACTGTATTAACTGTCACAGCATTGGGTGCCACATAAGTAACTAAATACTAACTTTAAAAATCAGCAAAAGGGGCAGGCTGAGCTGGCCTAAAAATAAATAAATAAGCAAACAAAAGTTCTGAAACAAGAAAAAAAAAAAAAAAATGGGGCCCAGCAGGATGGCTCAGTGGTCTGAAGCGCCTGCTTAGGAAAGCTTAGGCAGCTGCAGGGACCGCGGTTCGATCCCCAGCACCACATGCTGCGCCAGCCCTGCCCTCAGGGCAGGCTGAGCCGGCCTAAAAATAAATAAATAAGCAAATGAAAGTTCTTAGGGAGCTGGGGAGATGGCTCCGAGGCACAAGTGCCTGCTGGGCAAGTGCAAGGTCGTGAGTTTGAACCCCAGTCCCACCAAAAAAAAAAAAAAAAAGTTCTGAAACAAGAAAAATAAATAAATAAATAAATAAATAAATAAATAAATAAATAAATAAATAAAATAAAAATAAGCAAAAGGATATTTCTCCACCTCAGTGGATGAAACTAAAGGTTTCATGCAGACTAGGCCAGTGCCCTACCAGAGCCATATCCCCTACCTCTTTGGTCAGCTCTTGATATAAACAATTCCAATAAAATATGTGAAAAGTAACTTCATTTTTCCCCCAGTGGAACTACTTACTTAATTAGCCTCATTCAGTACTTGTTGGTGAGCTTTCTTTTGCTTTTTAAGTTTGTTCCAGTGTTAAGGATCAGACTCAGAGCCTCATGAATGCTAAATGAGCATCATACCACTGAGACCTCTTGAGTGTTTTAAAACTGAAATTTGAAAACTGTCAGTACAGAAAACAAATTCTATCACATAGATGGCACAGACATATACACTGATTATGAGGAATGGAAACGAGTGTTGTATATTTTGTAATGACATTGAAATATTTTCCGTGAATAAGGAAATTTAGGGAATAAAATTCCCCTCTGAGAATAAGGAAGGGAAGTCACACCTAAGAGAGCAAAGCAGATATAAATGACCACTTGAAAGAGATATAATATCTGTCCCCTTGATCTGTAGGATCTGACGATAGTCTGATTAAATGTAAAGAATTGTGGGTTCAGCCATGTGGTCAGCTATGAAAGAACAAAGGAGAGAAGCATTGACAGCATTCATCTAAATACTACCTGGGGAGGAGAGATTATTACCTAGGAACCTTTCTATAATTGGTAAAACAATCTTGTTTAGAAGTGGCTGGAGCTAATCCTGTTGAGAAGAAAACATAAATATTTAAGATACAGGAAGGAGAAGGGAAAATCTATAGCATAGATTTCCTGAAAAGACAATAAATACTGGGATTCAAATCACAGATGGAGAAATTGACCTTGGGTCGGAAGAAACAGTCCTCTGTCCTGGCACCGGGACAAAAGGGCTGGATGAGACTAGATATATGTGTATCTGGCAAGAGTCAGGGAAACCTTTGTTGTTTTCTCAGATGCCAAGAAGCCATATTTTGATGTAGCAACTCGAACCTCGTTCCTATTGTATTGTCTTAGAAGGCCTCTGACATAGAATCTATGCTATTAACTGAAAGCGTATTAGGTGATCAACTAAAGTAGCAAAGAAAGTGTATTAATCTAAAGGTAACTGAAATTGAAATTAGCCTTCACTTATTCTTAATAAAATTTCTTTGCATTTCAATTCATTGTACAAAATACTTGGAAGAGGCAGTGTTTACCAAAAAATTTGAATATAAAAGTAGCAAAAACTTTTACAGGAAAAATTAAGTGTCCATGAATGAAAACTAAAGCTATAATTAAACTTAAAGTAGAATCTTCCAATGTGAAGTATTTTCAGAAGACAAAACAAGCAAGAACTCACACTTTTTTTAGTACCATATTTCTGAGGTTAGTTCTTTTATATATTTCTGCTTCTTTAATCTCTTCCCAAAAGATTTTCCAGCACTTCGCATCACAGCAGAAACTCTAAGAAGGTTAATTATCACCTCAATGAAGATTTGAAAATAAGTTTTTGCCTAGTGCTTATCCTCTCCTCACTTTACTAGAGTGCAACTTAACAAAGGAATCTGAGATGAAAAGACACAACCAGCCAAACTTTTTTGAAAGTGCTTTACCAGCCAGTGAGATAGCTCCGTGGACAGTGAGATAGCTCCGTGGACTAAAGCACTTGCTTAGGCAACCTTAGGCAAGTTCAGGGACTGTGGTTCCATCCCCAGCACCATCTGCCATGCTAGCCCTGCCCCTGGGGTGGGCTGAGCGAGCCAGAGTCCCCCAAATACTAGCTCACAACTGTAATCCCAGCTCTGGGGAGGCTGAAAACAGCAGGATCACTGTGAGTCTGAGCTGCATAGTGAGACCCTATAACAACCAAATACATTTTTTAAATGTTTTATAGTTGGCTAGATGTGGTTTTGAGCTATGATGTGGTTTGAGCATAGTAAACTGAGCCATTAAGTTACCATTGTCAAATTAAACCTGTACAGTATAATTGACTGGTCTACAATTGCTCTATGAAATAGATAAACATAAGAACTTTCCCTTAGAACCTGTCTACTTTTCTAAAGGTGCAGAATTATTTTTTAATTATTCAATTTTAAATGTTCATATAAAACTATCTCACAAAAATCAAACTGATACAAAGCAAAAAGTAGAACCATCTTTTTCCCCCTCAATACAATTTATCTGAATTTTAATAAGTATTTTAAAAATGTGTTCTAAAAGGTTTTCACTAATTTAAATTCCACCGTTCTTAGTTATAAGCAAATGTACCTAATAACTTAATGATTTGCTCAGAGCATTTCCATATTTAGTAACCCAATTTAGCTTCAGTGCCTTATGATGAGCTCAAGACATTAATTTGAACCTGAAAAAACCACTATAAGGTGCTCAACAGTAACTGCAATGTTCCAGGAGTTGAACTTGAACTTCTTATCTTAGGGTAATATCTAACCACTGACATACTTTCAATTCAGTGTAAAATTAGTTCCAGTTCAATAGATGTGGTAGTGAAGTGGGCATTCTAACTAATTAATGTTGTTTTTTTTTAAATTTATATAATTGGTACAGGTTCTTACTACATAGCTTAGAATCGTAGTAGCCTCCTGTTTTAGCCTTCCCAGAGCTTGGATTACAGGTATGCACCACCATGCCCAGGCTGGGTGACTGGCCTGGGTCCTGTGCTTGCCAGGAAGGTGCTTACACTGCTAAGCTACCTCACCACTCTGGCCCAGTATATTGATTTTTTAAATGATGCCAACAGAAAATTACTAGGACATTTTTGAATACTAAGAAATTGATAAGCATGGCTCATCAGCTACTACTGAGTTACCTCATCTGTTCTCTTAGAGTAAGTCATAATTGTAGCCAATTTGTATCCTCTCTCAACTGAGACTCATTATCCAGCAGTGATGGACACTGATAAAAGAGCCCTGTAATCAAAGGCACAGCACACTGGAAACAATACAATTCCTGTCCATTGGAGGTTATAGGACATACCTAATCTTTAGTTTCACATTTTATCTTAAAATCTCTGTGGTACATGGGTAGCCAGTGTCTAGTTATATATTATTACTTAAAAGATAGAGGCTGGGGAGGTAGCTCAGCAGTATGAGTGCCTGCCTGGCAAGCACAGGGTCTCAAGTTTGATCCCGGGGGGGGGTGGGGGGGAGACAGAGACAGAGAGATATGACAGAGACAGATAAAAATAAATACACCTCTAGAGTAGATTGCTCAGATTCTGACAGGCCCAATCTGGACCTAAATTGGACAGTCACTCTGCAGAGTATCCAGAAACTGATGAAGCTTCTGTAAGGATTAAGGTTACAGTTCTGCTCTCCCATAAAAATCTGATAACCCAAACTGACTCTTCATGTCCCTTAAGCTGGCAAATAGTCCCTTAGGCCCATTGCTGTCATTCACATGTTTTCAAAGAGGCTCCTTCCCTGGGGCCGTTAACTCTTATGTTCACATTTGGCTTTCCAAGACTGACTTAGGGTGGGGATTTATAGTACAGGTGCACCTTTGGGTAAGAAAAGTGGATGTCCTCTTCTCTGTTGTATGATAATGCTATTCCTGTCACAGCTATGGATCCAAGCTGTCAAATACACATTAAGTTGAATTTTCTAAATGTAAACCACAGGACCAGAATTTTATTTGTTCAACTTATATTTGATAGATTTCTGTAACATTGTCTGGTCCTTGCACTTGCCAGGCAGGCGCTTAGACAGCTAAGCTATATCCCCAGCCCACATATGGTTGTTGAATTGATGAACTTTCATTTCTAACTGATGTAAGGGGCCTAATTCAATATTTTAGGTTGGCCCCCCCTCCCAAGTGCTGGGATTACAGGCACAAAACACCCCCACTCAGCTGTGTGCATGTGTGTTTGTGTGTCAGACAGACAGACAGACAGACAGACAGACAGAAAGACAGAAAGACAGAGAGACAGGGAAAGGTGGGATATGCATGGAGCCTTTAGAAGGTAAAACCTTTAAGAGGTCATTTGGTCATTGGAAACATGCCTTTAAGGGGATTATTGGATATACTAATAATAATAATGATAATGCTAGCTAGCATTTATTGATTATTTATTTTCTGCTTCTCCTATAAAGTGCTTATTTCAGAGTCAAGCTAAACTAAGGTACTTATACACCCTAACCGACTGGAAAATCAACAAAAATGTTTCATAAACTTTATTTTATGAATACATCCCTTGGATAGATTTGTAAAGTGAGTATAGCCACACATTATAATGATAGAAAACCACTAAAAAGAATCCACAATAACTATAATAAAATATGCAAAAATGTGTAATATATAAGGTTAATATCAAAAAGTAAAATGTCAATGGTGTGTGAGCTTATTATAATTATATAAAAACATGAGTTTGAGGATGAGAGTCAAAAGGTAATATGCAAGTTTTTAAATAGTTATATTAGGAGAGTACAATTATGGGTGATTATTTTTTTCCTTTTCTGAAAATTTCTTTGGATCTTTTTGCTGCTTCTGTATTAACTTCTACTGGCTAACATTTAGGATCAGTTAAATGGTAAGATCTAACATATAGGTAAGTTAAACAAGATTTCAGTTTATTTCTCATACGACAATCAGCACACAGGCCATACAGAGCTCACACAATGCTTTTACTGTGCTGAAACTCATGCTTCTATGCTTTTATGCTGCTGCTTTTCTTTTAGTGACCTCAAATGACTGTTCACCATGTCTGTATTCTGGGTGGTGGGAAGAGGGAAAAGGCAAGAAGCAACTCCATTGTGTTCCTAAGAAAACACGGTGCCTGAAACACAGGAAAAATACAACAATATTGAATGAAAGGATGGACACATAGACGGATGGATGGATGGATGGATGGATGGATGGATGGATGGATGAGCTTACAGTAACTCTAGTGTTGAAAGTGCCCAGCAAAGAAATTCTATAATAAAGACACTTAATCACCAGATGAAGGCTGTTGATGTTTTCTCATTAACCTGAGAGTTGCAGGGAGTGGAGTAAGATGCTTTGCAAACTAATAAGAAATATTTAATTGTTGCCTCTCATCACTTAATTTTGGAGGAGTGATTCAAGCGTAGGCATATGCCTCTCATTCCCAATAAGCATATGTTTTTCACTCACCTCTGTTAAACCCCTTCATCTACACTGATGGCCAGCTCATTTCTCCTAATCTTTAGAGTTGAAATCCCGTAACTGATGGTTAACTGGAACTACAGTAATGGAATCCCTGAAGAGTATTAAGAGGGACCCCTGTTGCCACCACCAATCATGCTGGATCCATGAGAGAAGAGGCTCCTCACATCCCTCCTTTATGCTGTAAGGTGGTCCGCATCCATGGACTGATTCCAACAACCTGTTAAGATGTAGTGGATTGCTATGGAGGTCTAGACATGCAAAGACATGCTTCACCCAAGGAAATCAAGACTTATCAGAAGCTAGCACTGAAGTGACATCCAGATAAACATCCTGAGACTAAAGAAGAGCAGATATTCAAACAAGTAGCTAAGGTATATGAGGCATTATCAGATGGTAAAAACAAGACGTCTATGACAAATATGGGCAAGGAAGATAAAAGTGAGCAGGTAGAACTCCTTTTGACACTTTATTTCAATTTGGCTTCATATTCTGTACCCTAGATGGTATCTTCAGAGAACTTTTGGTGGAAAATACCTGTTTTCATTTGGTCTCTTCAAAGATCCCATTTACAAACTCTTTTGAGTACTGAAGCAGTCTTCAAGGAAGCAGAAGCCACAGGGCAGGTTTTTTTGTGCCATTGTTGGGTTTCCACCTTTTAGAGATGGATTTTCTTTACTTGGTATAGGATTTACTTCATTTGGTTCACTTTGCTTTTGTCCACATTGTTTTGTGGCAGTAGGATAAACAATTTCAAATCTTTATCAACTTCTACTTAAATTTTGTAGACAAATCACCACAGAGAATTGTTGAGAATGGTCAAGGAAGAGTAGAGGTGTCATAAGAACAACAATTAAAGCCCTTAATGAAGAACAGTAAGGAGCAGATATTACATTTGATAACAAGTAATTCAATGCATGCATTTAACGATTTTAAAATTATAGAAAATGTCATTTGAGGATTAATAGGAACATTTTTGAAGGTATCAAACAAACTCAATTTTCAGTATAGCTGTACCTAAAGTATGTTTAAACACCTCACTGGCACCCCTGTTTGTCATGGACTTTTGAGTATTATTGGGACCATACAGTAAGATCACTTTTTATCTTTAAAATTATTGTAATCTCTATATGCATTTTACTGTTTTATTCAACATCAGAGGTGAGCCATGACTCTCTGAATAACACTAGGATGAGGCAAGACTTTTATACTAGCATAGATCTGCTTTCCATTGTGTTTGAAACATGAGCCAGGTAATGTCAGCTCACACTGCCAGGCTGAGTCCTCCACTGAAATAATTTCCATTTTGTCAGTATTTAGTAATAAAGGACATTAATTCTTTAATGGTACACATTAATGTAATATAAACTTGATTGTTTTCTTATTATGCATGGATGCTGACAACTACAAGTTTTGACAACTACTTAAATAAGTATTAGGGCCAACAAGATAGCTCAGTGGACTAAGCTTCTGCTTTGGCAAACAGAGGGACCAAGGTTCAATCTCTGGTCCCACATGCCATGCTGGTCCCATCCCTGTGGTGTGCTGAGTCCAGGCATGGTGGAAAGGTAGTCTGAAAACAGGTGGATCACTAGGAGTCCAAGCTGCATAGTGAGACTTTGTACCAAATACATACATACATACATGCGTACTTACATACATGCATACATATTATTTAGCTTAGGTTTATTAAAGCTGGTAAACTTAAAGGAGATCTACTGGTACAAATACTATGGAAATCCATGTATAGATTACTTAAAAAGCTAGGATTGGAGGTACCATTCAAACCAGCTATTCCCCACCTGGCTATTTTTCTGGAAGAACTGAAAAACCTCATGACAGCGATACATGTACATCCATGTTTATAGCCACACAATTTTTTTTTCTTGTTTCAGAACCTTTGTTTGTTTATTCACTCATTTTTATGGCCGGCTCAGCCTGCCCCAACGGCAGGGCTGGCGCAGCATGTGGTGCCGGGGATAGAACCGCAGTCCCTACAGCCGCCTAAGCTTTCCTAAGCAGGCGCTTTAGACCACTGAGCCATCCTGCCGGGCCCCTATAGCCACACAATTTGTCATAGCTAAATCCAGGAAACAACCCAAATGTCCATTAACTAAAGAATGGATAAAGAAAATGTGATATTTTTACACAATGAAGTATTATTCAGGTACAAAACAGGATAAATTTGAGTCTTTTGTTGGTAAATGGATGCAACTAGAGGACATACTCTTAAGTAATAGATCAGACCCACATGTGCAAACATCATATTATCTCCTTAGTATAAGAACCTGAAAGAGAAAAATGGAATCTGAAGGGTATAATAGTTACTGCACAAAGGAAATGAACTTGCCCAAAAGGAAAGAGTTACTGAGTTGAGGAGGGCAGGAGAGGGAATAGGAGAAAGAGATTTAGCTATGTATGTAAGCAGGATGGTTTGGACAACTGTACTATGCATATCTAATGGCCTATGGAAAGGAGCAAATAATACTTTGTTTTGTCTCCTTTCAATTTTTCCTCTTCTTGATTTCTTATACATTTCTTTTTTCTTTCTTCTAATTTTGCATGCATATATCTGGTCATATGAATAACTAGTTGGAAAATAACACTGTATGTTACAATAAATACTTTGAAATTCA
>PVJA010045277.1:0-15718 GCA_004027025.1 Myocastor coypus
TGTAGAAATCAGGCAAGAGGCTTTGTCTAGGGCTACTAACACCTCGGGAAGATTGAACAATGTTTAGAATGACGATCTGAAGAAAGCAAAAGAATTTCATTTTAACATGTGAATAAGCACACACTAATTGTTTATTTTTTGCTATTTTCTCAATTTTAATGAGAAACAAATAGCAATGAGACAGTTTCAAAACAGGTTAGTAGGACAGTTACAACAATATACAAACTGCATATTGTTGTCTTCATAGTAGTTGTTCAGAGTACAAGATGCAGACATATTTTCTTTCTTTTTTTTTTTTTTTTTTTCCAGAACTGGGGATTGAACTCAGACCTTTGCACTTGCCAAACAAGTGCTTATTCTACTGAGCTATCTCCCCAGCCCAAATGATATCTTTTCTATTAGTACAAATTTTTCTTCTCACTGAACTAGGAGAAAGTAGCTGTACATATAGTCCAATAGTCCATAATAGTAGTGGGTTATCAGCAGAACCGGCAACATCAGAGACTGATCACTTGAGCCTTTTACAGCTCAGCATATTAATATGGTTTTACTTTTTATACCCTGTGGTTAAACTTTTCTGCTGAATGGTTAAGATCAAGATAAGGCAAGATCTATATAATAAAACAAATGTAACTTTTGTATTTTACAAGGTCAGTCAAATCAAACTTAATTTTTAGAAAGTCTTTTATAGGCAGGTTCTCTCAAGGTTGGCTTTGAACTTGTTATCCTCTAGTACTTGATTAGCTGGAATTAGAAATATGTCCAGTCCAAAACATCTTTTCAATTCACACATAAATACTCTCATATTCATTGTACATGTTATAGACGTAAAACAGTAGGCGTTCATTTAGTTACAGTTGTCTCTGGCCATTGGCTTTGTGCTGAACTCCCTAGGTGATACCTTGAAGCTTTGCTTTGGAGTCTCTGACCCCCCCCTTTCTGTGGGCAACTACTTAGGATATGATCCAAGCAATGGAGTCTACAGTGTCTTCCAGAGACCTAAAAAAAGTCACAGAGACTTACATTAGCAGCACAAAAGTGACACGCATGGTATTTGTATCTGTACTGTACACACACACATACATGAACACTTGTGTGTACACTCAATGTAAATATAATTTTAGACGCTGATTTGGTGTCCCAATTTTCATTGGCCTAATAGAACACTATGAATATGTTACAATTAAGAAGATATGAAGTTTCTATGCAGTGAAAATGCTGCACTCCGTGGTGTGGTCTTGTTCTATTTCTGCATAGCAATTCCAGTGTTTCCATCCCCTCCAATGACGTCCTTTGTTTTCAAATGCCAAATTTCAGCCAGAGTAATTATTTATCCAGGCAATACTTAATCCTCGTATCTCTTGCTTATATTAGCCCTTGTTCCTCAACGCTTTAATTCTGTATTTTGTTTTCAGAGGATGTTTCTTGCTCTTTTTGTTCTTTGGTGATCAGTTTAAATCATGTTTCTCATATTGAGATCTTTACTCATAGCTAGGGCCTGTACTCTTGCTACCAATAGTTCTTGAGGGGGAAGGGTTGCCTGTGATTTCTCAGCAAGGAAAAACACCTATACAAAATCAGGACAGAAGTGGAACAAGTTAAGTGGTTTCTACAATAGGCAAAGAGGAACAAAGTATAAATTTTCTCAAGAAATTTTCACTTTGGATGGTAAAAGTAACAAAGTATTTTTGATGTTGAAAATAGATGTATTATATTACAGTGAGAATTCAAATGACAGCAATATTTATCTTAAAAATCTTAATATTTTTAAGATAATACTTGCCATGTATTATTAATGGCAAGTATTTTATTGAATACCATATATGCAGTGTTAGATAACACAGTATGGTCTCAGTTTATTTTTAACTTTTTAATTTTTTAAAGATATTACAAAGTAGAATTAAAACAAAAAAAATAAGTGATAGAGAATTTTATTTAACAAAGTCATATGAATTTCACAGTATTTGTGCTGATGCATAGTGTTATCTTCCAATCAGTTATTCATATTATCACATACATGCACGTAAAATTGTAAGAAGAGAAAAGGAAACAGATGTATAAGAAATTAAGAAGAGAAAAAGTACAAAGACTTGAAAAGAGAAAGCAAAATAAATTTAGTATTGTCTGCTCCTTCCCAACAGAAATGCAGAGTACAGTGGTACAAATCATCCTGCTTACATACATAGATAAATGTTTTTCCTTCACCCTCCTTTCCTTCTCCTCATCTCAGTAATGCTTTCCTTTTGAATAAGCTCATGCCGTTTGCCCAGTATCTATTGTACCGTTTAGATTCCATTTCAGGTTCTCACACTAAGGAGACAATACAGTGTTTGCACATGTGGGTCTGATTTATTTCATGTAAGAGTATGTTCTGTATTTGCACCCATTTAATGACAAAGGACTCAAATATATCTTGTTTTATAGCTGGATAATACTCCACTGTGTAAAACTACTACATCTACTTTATCCATTTTTCAGTTGATGGGCATCTGGGTTGTTTCCAAGATTTAGCTATGACAAATTGTGCTGCTATAAACACAAGTGCACATATAATACTGTAGTATGAGGTTTTCAGTTCTTTTGGAAAAATAACCAGGAGGAGAATAGCTAGATTGAATAGAATCTCCAGTCCCAGCCTTTGAAGGAATCTTCACACTGATTTCTATAGTGGTTGTATCAGTCTGCACTCCTAACAGTGGAAAAGGGTTCCTTTTGCTCCACAGCCCCTCCAGCATGCAAATTAAAAATAGCACTGAGATTCCATTTCACTCCAAAAAGAATGGCTAAAATCAGGAAGCCAACCAACAATATGGTCCCTGTTCCGACATATTACAAAGTAGTGAAATGGTCACACACACACACACACACACACACACACACACACACACAGAGTCACACTCTCTGAAATTTATCAAAGTTACTGGTAAGAAAAACACATGTCATGACAGATAGTGACAGAGTAGGGGTTACTTTAATAGAATAGTTAGAATATACTGTTTCATTTTAACAAAAGTTCACCCCTCTTATCAACTCAAAATATTAACACAGCAAACTGCGCTTAGAAAACTGTCTATTTTGGGAGTTTTTCCCGGGTATTACAAAGTAAGAGCAGCATTTCTAGCCTTTGTTCACTAGATAATAATTAATCCTCATACAAAATATATTAAACTACACTATCTTGACATTTTCAGATGTCCTCTGGGACAGAGTACTGTGTTGGTTATTTTTGTATGGTTGCTGAGACAAATTTATTTGGCTCACAGTTTAAGGAGGTTTCAGTCCATAACTGGCAGAGGCCAAAGCAGGGTGGCTTGGCAAAGGAGCATTGTAGGGGAGAACCAGAGTATTGCAATTAGAAAGCAGCAAAAGCAAATAGGCTAGGGCAATACAAGTCTATTTCTTCCCCTTATATTATATCCAAGGAGTAGGGTGCTACCAAATCAGCTGGTGGACTGATTTAGTAATCATACAAAATTAATCCCAGCATCACGTATTCTAGACTCGGTCACTTCTGAAAAATCCCCACCTAGGAATACATGAAGCTCTGAGGAGACATGTAGGCCTAAGCCATAAGAAGAAGGGAATCCTTACCCTCATTTTTACTGAGAACCACCAGACTAATACTTTCAGTACTCTGCTGCTGCTCTCTTTGAGTTGTATACACTACAAAGTTCAAGTCCTTATGATAACAGTGGTAACAGCCAACATTTATTTGCTCTTTATTAAAAGTGTAATCATATTTTAAAATAAATTTAAACATAGAAATAAAAATGCATCATAACATTGGGACAAGTGTTTAAAAAAACATGAAGGCACTTCATACACTACAAGTAATGCCTAATTTAGAGCATGTGACTGATGTCAGGACAGTGTAGCAAGCACCGTGGCTGCTCTATTCACCCAGTTCCTGGAACCTTGACCACATTATCAGGAGCCCTCTGTGCTCCTCACCACCGCTGAATGAAGAGGCCCACTCTCCTACCTATCCCCGCCCCCTCTCCAGGTCTTCACGTCTTCCATTCCAAGTAGTGATACTTGAAGAAAAATGATAACCACCTATGTTAAAGGATGAAGAAGCTTTCCTTCAATATCTGTGTAAGCCAGAGTTATATTACATAAATAATGCTTAACTAAATGATAGATTATCTCTTCACAAACTGTCTAAGCAGCACAGTCTACCTGCAACTTCAGCAAAATGCCACAGAAAGATTTCAAAACCTGACACATAGAATGTTTTGTCTAAGTTTTAGATCATGAATTTAGAGTGAATTTTATAATCAATACTTAAAAATATGTAGTTCCTAGGGTAATGTTTTACAAAACTAGTCCATATTTTAAAATGTTTTGCATGTAGAGGATAAAATATTACCATCCTTCTATAGTTAGATATCTATTATAAAGTTAGACTACATCTATCTTCCCCAGGTTTGTACACAAAATGAAAAAATGTATCCCTAAAAATTTTTAATAATAATGGCCATAGCAACCTTCTTGTGATAGCCTAAAACAAGAAACAGTGCCTGCCTGGGAAGTGCAAGGTCCTGAGTTCAATCCCTGGTTCCACAAAAAAAAAAAAAAAAAAAAAGCAGGAAACAAATCAAATATCCATCATTAGTAAAATGGCAAACTATTTGTACAGTATCCCTACCTAACTACAGAGCGCACTAGCTACCAATAAATACAAATAAAGCACTGGGCTCTGAAACCTGATATAATTATACATCTTTTAGTATTATAGTGGGAAAAAGCTAACTGACGTCACTTGTATGAGCATTTAAGCAGACAAATGAATGTATGGTGGTCAAAGTCAGCAAATGTTTATATGCAGACAAGAATTGGGAAAAAGACCTTCCAAGGAACTCTTTTTCAAGAATCATGAAAACACTGCATAACTTATTTTGTATGATAGTTGTGTAAGTCTATGTAATTATCAAAAAGTGACAGGATTTAATGCTTAATAGCTGTGTATTGAAGATAAATGATAGATTATTTTAAAAACAAAAGATATATTACCTGTTCTAAAACTTTTGAAAAACATAGAAAAGAATATTCATTTTCCTATTACCTGAGGATTGTTATTGACTTGTTTGAAAATCTCTATTTATTTTATTAGTATTTCACATTTCTGAATCTCTAACCATAGGAACATGCTTCAGGGCATTCACATATGGCACTCCAACTATCTGGCTAGTTCTTCCCCAAGAAGTCTACATTGCTCCATTATTCACTTATCTGAGTGACACCTCCACCTACTCAAATTCTCCATGTTTACACAGACCATATAAATTAGCTTCCAAAGTAAGTGGAAGCAAGGGCTGGCCAAGTAGGTCAGCAGACTAAAGCGCCTGCAAGCAGGTGCAGGGGCCCGGGGTGCAAACCTCAGGCCTGCTATGCCAGCCCCACCCCCAGGGCGTGCTGAGATGGCAACTGAGACTGGCCATGGTGGCACGTACCTGTAATCCCAACTCTTGGGAGGCTGTAAGCAGGCAGATCACTACGAGTCTGATCTACTAGTGAGACCCACCATGTAGACCCTTCCCTACAAATAAGAAATAAAAGAAAGTAAATGGAAACACTAGACAGCTATTTGGCAATAATCTTTTCATCTATGTCATGAAAAGTTTCACTTTCTCTTATGGGAGGAAAGGTAGCTCATATTCTGAAAAGTGTCAGCAAGTTTGCAAAATTATTGAAAAGGATTTATTTACTTATGAATTTATCCATAATGACTGTGAGAGGAGAAAAAGAATTCAAGACTTCACTGGGTTGTGTCTTCATTTTTCCCAGGTTCCAAAATAGTTTACCCTGGATCACTTCACAGAAATTTGCCCCCTAGGAAACACCATTATTCCATTAATATGGGTTGATGTTGGCAACACCGACTCACTGCCTTTGCATTACTATAAGTAGCCAATAATTCAAAATTAATTTATGAAATTAAAAAGCATAGCTCTCAGTAGATAAACGAAAGCAAACAACAGAATAACAAGAAAAGTTCACTTATAAAACTGGAGACGTTTTCCTACTAAAAACAATCAGAAATTGTTGCTGAAGTAGATGAAGTGGAAGGTACACCTGAACATCCAAATGTGCATTTCATATGTCTAGTATTATGAATCAAAGCATTTTCTATTCTGTCTTCAAACAAAACTGTGAGGGACCTCAGATTCCATTCTGTTTCTCACGTCTTCCCCCTGAATCGCACTTCCCTGTGTCACTAATCAGCTGAAACCGCCTCTGCACATCTAAGCCCACTCGCTCCTTCTTCTCCATGTCCGCAGTGTGTGTTTCAATGCACAGGTTCCACACCTCCTTCATGCCTTCGCTTTCCAAAGGAAATCACCTCTTCCAGTCACATCTGATTACCCACTGTGCTCTTCCTGCCAGTTTATTGTCAGTGTAAACTTCCATATTACCAAATCAGATGTGTTGCTCTCTCGCTGAGATTTTTCTAAAAATCTTTTATTCGTATATTTGGTGCAGGTTCTCAACTATGCAGCTCAGACTTGTAGCGCTTCTCTTGTCTCAGCCCCCCACCCCAGCACGGAACCATGTCCAGTATCCGTCACTGGCTCAGCACACCTAGCGGAAGGGCTGGCACAACAGGTAGTGCCAGGGTTCGAACTCCATTCCTTGTGCTTGCCAGGCTGGCACCTAGACCACTGAGCTATCTTTCCAGCCCTCTCACCCTTTCTATAGCTTTCTGGTTATGGTATCTATTTTTAACTTCTTCCCAGTGTTCCTTGTACTGTTTGCCTTTATGGGCTCCCTAACATTTTCCAGTGTTGCCCACTCAGAAACATTCATGTTTCAGACACTTTGATAGAACCCTGTGTAGCATAAGTGTAGAATACACACAAAAGCATATAGAATAGCATATAGAAAAAGCCCTTTGGGAATAGGGTGTAAGTCTGAGCAGAGATAGCTGAACAAGTCTAAGGCTTGGTGGGGACCAGGATGTTACAGTAGAGCTGAAGCTATGTCTCATAGTTTAGTGCATTCATACTGAGAAAGGGAAACTCCAAGTTATAAAAACAAGTAGAAGACAAAGCTCCCAGAAAATTTTGATACTAATATAATAAAATTGAGTTTGAGGAAGAAAGAAAACACCATGTTTCAAGTAAAAGCCCTGCACAGATTTTAAAAAACAGGAATACAACCATTCTCTCAAATGAAATAAATCAGACCCACATGTGCAAATATCATATTGTCTCCTTAGTGTGAGAATCTGAAAGAGAAAAATGGAATCTGAAGGGTGCAATAGATACTGGGAAAAGGGAATGAGTGTATTCAAAAGGAAAGAGTTCCTGAGTTGAGGAGGACAGGAGAGGGGGTGGGGAAAGAGATTTATCTATGCATGTAAGCACCATGGTTTGAACAACTGCACTGTGTGTTCCTGCTGATCTATGGAAAGAAACAGACAATGCTTAAATTGTTTTGTCTCCTTTTCCAGTTGCTTCCACTTTTCTTAATTTCTTATATACTTCCTTTTTTTATTCCAACCTTGCATGCATATATCTAGTAATATAAATAACTGGTGGGAAGACAACACTAAGCATTATAATGGATACTGTGGAGCTCATATCATTTCGTTAAGGGAAATTCTGCATTACTTGTCATTTTTTCCATTTTAATTCTAATTTGTACTGCCTTAAAAAAATAAAAAATAGATGGAAAGGACACAAGCAAGCATTGGTAACTCTCAAAAACTAAACCATCTTATAGTTAATCACAGTTATCTTAGAATTAATTACAGAACATGATATATCTGGCCTCTCTTCTACCTTTTATCCCACTATAAATCATGAGCACCTTAGCCAAACACTTATGTCAAAAATAAAATCAGTCCGTATTACTGTTAAAAAGTTGAAAAACTTCATAATAGCCTAGAGCCTTTTAGGATAAACTTCTCACCCTCCCTTCCATGTCGCGTGAGAGCTGCACTTAGCTGCCACACCCGCGCAGAATGGGCCCTCTGTGCCCCACCGCTGATGTCATGATGACCCTCCCTCCTCTGCAGTTCTCCTGATGCTCTGCAGAGCTGATGCTGGTCTTTCCGCAGACCTTGTGCTCCTTCTTTCACCATGGAATTCTCATCCTCTGCTCTTTTTTACCAAAGCTCCTGCTTATCATTTAGATTTCAGCCCAATTAATTTCCTCTCATAATTAATTAATTGAGTTAATTATTACTTTATAATTTTATATATACCTGTATTTCATGCTAGAAAATAAATTCCTTGAAAGGACAAAGACCTGTGTTCTGTTTGTAGCCCCAGTAATTGCACCCAGTAGAATTTCTGACCCATAAGATGCACTCATCAAATATGTGTCCAATAGTGAAAAAGAAGATGAGTCTTCTTTATAAAAGTAAAAACATCTATATTTAAATAATATATATATACAGATGCATATATTTTTTTTCTTTCTGTGTGCAGAAATATTAAAAAAGGGGGGGAATCTGTAAAGATATCAGTTCTAAATAAGAATAAATAAATCAAATGAGAAAGAACATCAAATTAAAAAAATCAGAAAAATGTAGGTGAACGAACATTTGAAATATTCGGTGTGTGAAGTCTGCCTCTTCCTGTTCTTGCAAACCAAACAGTTGTAAGGAGAATAAAATAAAGAGCAGAAAGAGCTCATCCTTGATCCCATCTGGAGGGCTAGTACAAAGAGAGACCTAGAAGAAAGGGGATGAAACATGCTGGGGTCACAGAAGGAAACTGAGTTGAAAGGAGGGGGGAAAATCTGCATTCTGAGTCAGTAGGAACAGAGAAAGCAGGGAGACATTATCCGAGGACCATGTCCACCAGAGGCAAACAGGCTGAAAAGAAATTGACATCTGTGAAAGTCTCATGTGCCCCAGATCTGAGGGGCAGGATGAAGATTGTTTATGTAGTACAAGAAGGTGTTGGGAGAGGGAACAGTCTCGCATAGAAACATATGCTCTCCAAAGCTACTTGAAAAATAAAGCATGCCGTCGAGAGAAGGAAACATCTGTGTTACACACGGGCAGACCACCAGTAGTGTGGCAGGCTGGAGGAAGAAGGGAAAGGCGTACACAAACAAGATCGGGCATTATGTCTTGTCAGGATGACATGTAAGGGACCTATGTCTGCGTCTCATTCTCTGGTGGGTTAATGGGAACTCAGCCATCTGGGGAAATCAAGGATGAGTAACCGCACTGCTTTGGTACTTTCACAGTTTTGCAAAAATGGCAAAACATTCTCAAATTCTTCCCAGACTAATTAATATTTTCTTCTGGAAAGAATCTTGTAGAATACATTTTATTGACTTATATACATACTTTGAAAAATATATTTTAGAGCTCTTATTCTATATCTACTACAACAACACAGGCAACTGTTTCTCACCCAGTGTCCAAGGATTTTCCATACATAATACTAAACTTAAAAAACATTACTTAACTTTAGTTAATGGCACTAGGAATTGTTAACAATAAGGTGTCAGTTCTCTTTAAATGTTAAAAATTATGAAGCTTAAGATATTCATGTGAAAAAAAGATATTCATGTGAAAGTCATAAACTTAATAATTTAAGAAAGCGTAGAAATAAAGTTTCAAGTCTTTCCTATTCTATGACTTCATTTTTGTGGTTAAACAAAAAGGTAAAAATTAGAAATCAAGTGAGGTGAAAACTAGCAATAGGATTGTATACAGTTTAAACTGTAATTTTATTTGATTATTATTTATTTTAAAGGTTATCTATATAAAAATATGTACAAAACATCTTTTTTTTTTTTTTTTTTTTTGGTCTTTTTGAGACAGGGTCTCACTATGCAGTTCAGGCTGGCCTTTTGTAGCCCAAGCTGGTCTCAAACACCGATCCTCCTGCCTCAGCCTCCTGAGTGCTGGGATTACAGGTGTGAGCCACCATGCCCAGCTACAAAACATCTTTGTACAGAAATATAACTTGGTAAACAGGTAGAATTTTCAGTGAAAATATGAACTTCTTTGTAAGAACTTGGGTTTCACATGGACAAAGACGGGAAATATTTAAGAGATAAATAACTTCAAGTGTATGGTATCTGATATCCACTATGTAATTCTTGAAAATGTAGAAAATAATGGAAACCATGTAGAATACACAGATGTCTGAGGGAGGACAAGTTTCATCAGTGATGTTTGGTTTTCAGAATACTTTGGAGTCATTTGTGTCCCGCTCTCAAAGAAAGTGACCAACACCTGGTGTCTCCTTATGCTATGCTATGTGGAATTCCCACCTGTTTTCCTTCCTCTTGTTCACCGATGACTTTAACACTCTGGACTACTTCTTGAGCTCTCCGGATCTATTGTTATGGATGGAATAGTAATTTAACACTTAATGAGAGCTTAATAAATGTTAATGTACTTTGTGTTGTTTTAATCCTTACAACAAACCTGTACTCTTTTCTTTTTTAAAGATACAGAAAAAGCTTTGACTATAGAAGCAACACATTACTTTAAATGTTGAATTAAAATTCAAAATCATGCCTAACTTGAAAATTCATATTTTTCTCATGCAATACCTTTCTGATAAATCATTTGTACCTGAACTATTAATTTCTCATACTGACAACATATCACGATTCTACATTATTGTCTTCTGTTTAGTTCAAAATGAAATTTATGATAGCTTAATGACAGAAACTCATAAAATATAAAATAAAATAAAGATAAAACAGTATTGTCCCTGTAACCAAGTCATTCAACTCTGAAACTATTAACATTTCAGAATAATGAACTTTAGTTTTTATCTTTGTTATTTGTGCTTTGTGTATTCCTTCGCCCATTCTTACCCACATGAAAAATTGGTGCCTTCTGAAAATTCTAAGTAGAATTATAATCCTTTGAGAATAAAGCATTTCAAACAGGAGGGTCTCTCTTAGGTCCCCATAGCCTGTTCCATGTAATAATGGGCCTTCTACTTGTCAATGGCTTCATTGTATGTTCTTCAAGGGAAACTAGACTGAATTCTAAAGTGGTGGATTAACAATTTCAGTAAACCACTCATTCTCTACAAAAATAAAAAAAAATTATGATGAAACAATTAGAACTAATCATTTCTAGACTCTTTCAAGCTACTGATTGGTTAAGGAAAAATTGCACTGACAGGCATTATATCTTTGATCAATATTCAATGCCATATACTTTCTTAAGGTCCCAAAGGTTTAGCAAAATTTTGGCTGCTGACGTTATGTCAAAGTTGTTATAATATTTTTGACTCAAAGTTTGTGTCTTGCCCAAAATTCATATGGAAAAGCCCTGACATGGCTGAATTTGAAAAAAGATCCTAAAGAAATATTCATGGTGATTAAAATTCCATAAAATCATGAGTGAGGGCCTGATCTCATAGAAAAAGTGTACTTATGAAAAACAGAAATCACACTTAACACCTTCCTGCTGATCTTTTTCATTGTCTTACTCTTTTCCTTTTTGTATACACAGAGCAAGTGCCAAGGACCTTACTGAGAGAAAATAACTGCAAGATAAGGAACTAACCCTTTTTTAATCTCTGATCATTTTAGACTGCTAGTCTCTAGAACTGTGACAAAGCAAATTTCTGTTGTGAAAACCACCTATTCTATATTTTATGATGTAGTATGAGTACACTGAAACAGATACATTCTCTAAAATAGTAAACTTTCTTGGTTTTTATATGTGTTTATTCAAGTTTTGGGGACAACTTAGATATACATAAAGACCCTTTTCATCATAAGGAACTTATACCTGCTATGTCTTAGTTCCTCTTTTTTCCCCCACCCATTTCTATCCCCTCTTTTCAATACCTCTTTTTTATTTATAAATCCCTGTTTCCATTTTATTCTTTATTCTTATTGTTTTCTTTTTCTTTTCTTCCCCCAACCACATTTCCTTTCTTTTTAAACAAATTCTTCCTATGTCATATTACCTACTGTACATTTTTTAAAATGTATTTGATATAGGGTCTATAGGGTCTCACTGTGTAGACTTTACTCGTAGTGATTCTCCTGTTTTCAGCCTCTCAACACTGGGATTACAGGCGAGTGACACCATGCCCAGTCTGTTGCTGTCTCAGTGTGTCCAAGGGTCGGGGCCCACACTGCACACCTGAGATTGAAACCCGGTCTCTGTGCCTGCAGAAGCATTGCTTTAGTCCACTGAGCTATCTGGCTGGCCTCAACTATTATCTTGTTGGTCCTTATTTACATTTTCAGTCTCTCACCAGCGCATCAATGTGTGACTTACATGTGTGTCCCATTTGTTTCACGTAAGAGCATGGTCTCCGTGTGCATCTATTTAGCTATCAATGTCTCAGGTCTAGGCTTCTTTGTGGTTGAGGGACACTGCATTGTTTAAAAGAAATCACCAACAGAGTGAAAGCACACGTAGTGGGGAAAAAAATCCTAGCCAGTTATTCTACTAAAAACAATGAGGCAGTCTTAATTGCGGAGATCAAACTGTGGTCCATGCACTTGTCTAAGCTTGCCTAAGCAGGCACTTTAGTCTACTCAGCTATCTCAGAGACCCCTGACTATTATTTGTTAAAATGCAATTTTTGTCCTTTCTCTTCTCCTGATAGAATTCTCATTATGTCTGTATTCATTAGCTTAGCAGTGTCATCAAAATGTACCTAAGACTGTGTTCCATTTTTTTTTTTTCATTTGATTTCATTTTCCTCCTCAGGCTGGATAATCTTCATTGAAATGCTAACTCCACTTATTATTTCTTCTGCCAATTGGACTCCCTAATTAAATGTAATATTTTTGCCCTTAAAATTATTTTACCTTTTTAATAAGGAATTATTTCTACATGTATTCTTTGTGATATAGCATTATAATATCCTTTTAATTTAAATACCATTTATACACAATTTTCTATACAGTTCCTCTAGATATACCTCTTTAGTTATTTGCATGTATTTGTAATAGCTGTTTTGAAGTTTTATTTATTATGTCTAAAGTAAAATCTATGCCCTGCCAAGGAAAAGATTGCTTTTTTGTTGCATTTTTTATGTGACACATATTCTATCTTTGTTGTGTGTGTCTTATAAGTTACTTTAAATGATATTTAATATTTTATTCATTTCTGCAGTGTGGGCTAAGCCAGAGAGAGTCCAGGCATAGTGACGCGTATCTGTAATCCCAGCTCCTGGGAGGCTGAAAGCAGGAGGCTCATTAGGAGTCCGAGCTGCATAGTGAGACCCTTCAACAACCAAAAACATTTAAAAATATAAATAAATAATAGTCAAAAATTTTTCAAGTTGGACAAAATATTAATTTATATATCTAAGAAGCCTAAAGAGCTCCAGGTAAAATAGTTAAAAATAATCATGACAACTATACATACATAGCCCAGTTGAGAAAAGCCAAAGACTTTAATAAGAGTAACGACTATATAGTTGTGTAGTTAGAATTTGTACTTTCAGGATAGTCCTTCAATTTGCTGAGTTCCAACACATCTGAGTATGTTATCCTATACAAATAGAAAATTTAAATGATGCATAGGGAAAATTTTTATAATTAGTTATTAATTCAATAAAAATAATATACAACATTAGAGAATTAAAATAACCTATACAGGAAAATGAAGATAATTTTTGCATAGATTTATTTATTACATTAAATATATGGTTTAATACCATCACACTGTGAAATTTCTGAAATTCTTGGGGCTGGAAAAATACAGTCACTAGGACCAGAGCCAATGCACAAGTGCTACAATTATCCTAGGCCACCTCATCGGTCAGGAAAGCAAGTGAGCACACCAGCATCTTCGGCCACGTGACCACTTACACACAATGTACCAGTGGTAGCAGCAGTGGAGATCCACATGGACAGGAGTCTGCGCAGTCCCTCTGTGGGCAGTCATGCAGCTAGAGGAGCTGCTCTTTCGGAAGCACATAGGAAGCCTAGGCAAAACATAAAATAGAGTTGAGAAGAACAATAAATTATTACAATATATCTTAGCCCTTAATAAACTCTGATAGTGGATACCTAATGTGAGTAAAGGCAATCTTTTTTTTTTTTTTTTAATTTTTGAGACAGGGTCTCACTGTGCAGTTCAGGCTGGCCTTGAGCTCACTTTTGTAGCCCAGGCTGGTCTCGAACTCACAACGATCCTCCTGCCTCAGCCTCCCAAGTGCTGGGATTACAGGCGTGAGCCACCACGCCCGGCTCAGTAAAGGCAATCTTAACACTATTAGTAATAGTATTTTTAAAGAATCCTTTACAAAATTTTGCAAATGTTACAGCATGCATTTGAGACAATTCTAAGAATGTAATAAACTGCAGCTGCAATATTCAAATTTTAATGTGCTTGACTTCTCATCTTGTTTTTTATTTTTTTTTTCTCATCTTGTTAAATGGAGTAAATTAATACAATGTAATTTTTCTTTTGCTTGATAAGGCTGTGTCCAAAATATGTGATCAAAAGGCAGATTGCCCCCTACCCAGCTAAACCACTGGTAATATTTCTTCTTAGAAGCCATAGAGCCCTCAACACTAAGGGATAATGTATTCAAAGTGCTGAAAAGTCCACCAGATAAGAATTCTATATCCAGCAAAACTAGCCTTCAAACATAAAAGAGAAAATAAGGCATTTTCCTAACACTAAAAACAGAGAATTTGCCAGTAATAATTCCAACACACAATAATTATTAGACAGAGATTTTAAGATCGAGATCAAAGAACACTGAACAGGAGTTTCAACTTACATGAAGAAATTAAAACCATCGCAAAAATTAATTATATCACAAATTTGAAAAACATCTCAGATTATTTTGCTTATAACTTTTCTACTACCTTATTTAAAAGACCAATATATGAAAAAAATCACAAAAGTATATAGCTAGACCTATAGACGTGTACAACAATTGCAGCACAAAAGTGAAGGGAAAATATTTCTCTATACTCCATTTCAGTATATTGTTTATGACCTGAGGAAATTACACTGGTATATATCTCAACTATATTATATTTATGATATTAATTGTAATACCGAGAAATCCTCTAAAAGCCCTGAGAAATGCAACAAAAGATAAGAAAATTAAAACAATACACTAAAAAATTACATATTTAGTGCAAAAGAACACCACAATGGAGAAGTGGAGTGAAATACACAGGACGTAGCAAAAACAAACAGAAACAGCAAATGTGAGCCCTGCCCCAACAATGATTGTACTTGATGTACATAAAGTCCTAATAAAAATGTAGAGATTAACAGATAAATTTTAAAACTTACCTACTTAGTTTTCTGGGGCGCTGTGAGGAAAGTAGGACTCCCAAACGAACCACAGCCGCAGCAGCCGGTCCCCACAGCAGGAATGTAGGCGGTCCCATCTGCATCCCAGGAGAGAGGATCGGGACCAGGAGAGGTCCAGATCTCAGGAGAGAGATCGCAGCAGAAGCTGTAGGTTCCCTCACGGGTGGCGCTCCGGATCTCCAAGGCGGCATAGATTCATATCTCCTTCACCTTCATGATTGAAAGAAAAAAGAGACGAGGAAAAGAAAAAGAAAAAAACGAAGATCAAAGAATGTCAGATTGATACTCAGAAAGCCAGTGATGATAAGCCCAGTATCTATGTTATAGAATAATAGTATCACAAAGCTTTTCTGCTGGAGGGTTGAGAATGTAAGTTAACAGACCGACAATTGGAGAATAAGAAGGGCTATAAGGATAGCCAATATTTTGGCCCTAGCCCTTCAAGGTCAATAAAGACCCAGGATATAAGAGAACCTG
>PVJA010045278.1:0-15711 GCA_004027025.1 Myocastor coypus
AATATGGGTCTGTTTGGGAGAATTACTCCAAATCGGAAAGAATGCATAAACTATGTTGTAATTCTAATTCTGGGCAGTCTTTAAAATACTATTTTCTTCAGAAATACAGTAGCTGCCTTATATATTATATGGTATATGACAAGTATTTAATATACCATTTGATATGCCCTATAAATGTTCTCAGTATTCTTCAGGTTAACTGGGGTTTCAAAGGATTTGATTCAGATCCAAACAAATACAGTCTGCGTTTCAGCTCAGTGTTCTTTAAAAAAGGAAATGCCACACAGCAAAACGTTGTTTACTTTGTTGGACAAACCAAATTGGTCCTCAAAAAAATGACCGGTGCTTATAAAAAGTTGTTAGTATTCAGTGGTTCCAGAATAAACTACCTGAATGCATATGACCAAGAGGGAAATCATCCTGTGTCTAGTATTTACATTGGATACCAGTTTCATATTCACTGACTTACGTGAAAACTGGTGCAGAAATTCTATAAACTCTGCTGTTTTTGATGCCTGCTTTTTGTTTTTGTTTTGTAAAAATGATAAATTAGAAAATAAAATGTCAGTGTTGAATAAATAAAAATAAAAGGGCAAGAAGAGTAACAATGGGGCAAGACAATATGACAGCATGTGTACATATATGTGGACTTTGAGCTTATAGTTTATAAAAGCAATGATAGGCAAAAAGCTAAATGCTACTATCCACTTCCTTATGAGAAGTTCATAAGGAAGGTGCTTTTCATTTCCAGTAACATTGCAACATGTCTAAGAAGTTTTCTCTCTAACTGATAAGAAGAAAATTATGGCAATCAATTCTTGAACTTCTGCCTCATCCAAAATTTCAAGCTTGATAGAATTTACCATACAGACTTTCCAGTTTTGTGTCAATTCTAGGTCCTGTGGATTTTCTGGGCTTTGTCTCCATCCCAAGAACTTTAATATGGTGTGAATATTCTGAATATTTTCATACTGTGAATGTTTTCCTACATTTTCCTTTTCATATAAAACAAATTTCCTATATTTAATTTCCTTGATCCTTTCTTCAACTAAAGTCACAATGAATTAGTCATATAAAAAAATCATCCATGTGGTACACCTCACACGTACAAAAATATTGGTAGTTCTTTTATGTGTGTGATACGGGAGATCAAACTCAGGACCTTGCACTTGCTAGGTAAGCACTTGTGCCACTGAGCTATCTCCACAGCTGGTAATTTTATATAAATGTTTATTTTTACTAAAATACACTTGCTAGTACTATATTATCTTCATATTTATCCCAACTTCAATATAACATTTTGATACATAAATTAGATCTGAAAAAATAAAGTTTGGGCTAAGCTATTTGGCAAGGTGACCTTTTTGAGGTCCTTGAATTAGTCAATGTGTGCTGTTATTAGATGCAAACATGTCATGTCTGCTAGTCAGGCTTCAACCAAAAAATTGAATGGCATTTTTTAGAGATTATCTTTCCATGTCTTATTGCATTTTCTATGTCCTATAGCTGAATTGCGAGGAAGCAAATCTTTTGTGATTTCTTCCATAAAGAAGTGAACCTATTTCTATCCAACATAAAATTAGTAGTCCTTAATAAGTGGGTTTCTTTAATAAGTAGAAGATGGTCATAATGATACTTGCCCACTTTTGACCTAGGCTTTAGGCCTGGAAACCTCTGTTCCTCTCTTTTAATCCCTAAGCTATATAAAATAAAGATGCCCACACTTCTACTATAGAGACCCATGTGCAAAGAGGGGAAGAGTTTCCCAGACAACGTCTACCTATTGTATGTATCAAAGTTGAGCTGTCTGATAAGCACCTAAAACCTTAACGAACTTCTAAAAAAACAGAAGCTGCTAAGATAAATCCAGAGAAGATCAGCAAAAGAGCCACACACCTAGGCTCAGCCTAGGGCTATAATTATTTTAAGCTGCTAAATTTTGGACTTGTTTGTTACACCAAATGACTTACTGAAACATAGCCCTAAAAGACGGCCTAAAACTTAAATCCCTATAGAATAAAACAAATCGGACGTTTTTTACACAGAAATTTAAAAATCAAACCATATACAACATTGCAGCAGTACAATCCGGCTACATTTTGTTTTCCTTGTCTCTCATTTACTTTTATCATGTTTTCACAGACCTTTACTTTGAAGAGAGTATAAGACCAACATTGCTAGCTGGGCGTAGTGGCACACACCTGTAATCCCAGCACTTGGGAGGCTGAGGCAGGGGGAATGGTGCGAGTTCGAGACCAGCCTGGGCTACAAAAGTGAGCTGAAGGCCAGCCTGAACTGCATAACAAGACCCTGTCTCAAAAAAAGACAAAAAAAAAAGACCAACATTGTTTATTCCTTAAGTTCTCTCTTTCCATTTAACTGTTTATACAGTTCAATTTTTCAAATTCTTCTATTGACTTATTACACTAGGGAGATAATAGGACACATGTGGGTCTGCTTTATTTCATTTATGAGTATAACTTGAAGATGTACCCACTTACCTACAAAGGCTTCTAGTTTATTTTTCTTTATAGATCAGTAATACTCCGTTATATAAAAACACCACATCTTTTTCATCCATTCCTCAAGTGATTAGCATTTTGGTTGTTTCCAAGGTTTGGCTAGCGCAAATTGTGCTTCTATAAATATAGGTGCACATATATCATTATGATGTGATGTTTTCAGTTCTTTTGGGAAAATTCCCACAAGAGAGATAGTTGGATTGAAAGAGATTTCCAGCCCCAGGTTTTTAAGCAGTTTTCATAAAGGTTGCACCAGTCTACATTCCCACCAGCAGTGTCAAAGAGTTCCTTTTTCCCCACAGCCTCTCCATTTGTTGTTGGTCTATTTCTTTAGAATATCCATGGTTGTTGGAAAAAAAAATAGCAGTTCCATTTTGTGCCTAAGGTATGTGATATTCAGACAGATCACTACATGCTAAGCTTAACCGCCTCTATTATAGGATAATAATATCATTAAGCTTCTCTTCTGGATGTTCTGGTCTGTAACTAAAATTTAAAGACCAAAAATTAGACTGATGCACTACAAGGACAGCCAATAGTTTGGCCCTAGCCCTTCAAGATCAGCGAGGACCCATGACATAAGAGAACCTCTGCTGTATCTAAGCGATGTCCCCAATTTTCTGATCAAGGAGAATATAGGGCCACAAAGGAAAGTGATCAATGATGTATAGTGTACCTAAGGAGAATCACCTAGAGAGAAAAAATTCTCTCACGTTTTCACAGAAAGCAAATTGGTCAAGCAATGGCCGTGACTCATCTGGATGGCTAACACTGACAAAAGCCTCACAAGGCGCTGTACATAGTTCCAGTGTAAATTCTGCAAGGATTGCACTGATCTTTTTAGATAACAAAAGTTTCATTTATAGTTATATAGATCTTGCTTTACTTAGTTTTAACCACCCAGCAGAAAAGTATAACCATGAGGTATAAAAGTAAACCCATTTTAATATGCTGAGCTCTAAAAGGCTTAAGTCAACAACTTCAGACGATTGTCAGTTACACTGATAATTCACAACTATTATGGTCTATTGGACAATATTGGATTATTTTGCTGAATTCAAGTATCTGCAATATTTGGACTGAGGTCAAATATGAAAAGGACCTTTAAAGACTTCTCAAAATAGAGCTTCTCTATAACAGTGGAACACCCACCTCTGACAAAAACAAAACAAAAAAGGAGGACACAAATGAAAGACAATTTTGTTGATATATATATATATATATATATATATATATATATATATGATAGGATAGATATACAGCTACTTTCTCTTAGTTCAATGAAAAGTTCGTACTAATATTCTTTTTTCTTGTTTCTTTTTTTTTTTTTTTTTTTGTCTTTTTGAGACAGGATCTCACTATGCAGTTCAGACTGGCCTTGGGCTCACTTTTATAGCCCAGGCTGGTCTTGAACTCACAACAATCCTCCTGCCTCACCTTCCCAAGTGCTGGAATTACAGACATGTGCCAGCACACCCAGCCTGTACTAATATTGTTTAGACAAGATATCATGTCTGTCTCTTGTCCTCTGAATAACTACTATGAAGACAACATTAGCAATGTATCAGGTATTGTAACTGTCCTACTAACCTGTTTTGAAACTGTTTTATTGCCACTTTTGTTCTTATTAAAATAAATGAAAAATAGGGTGACAGCCTGCTTAAGGCCCTCCTTCTGATCCTTTCTTGGACAGAGCTTTCTTTCCCTCAATAAATATATTCTGCTCATAATAAAATTAATTAATTAACTAATAATTAAAAACAAAAGATTTGGGAGATACAAAAGTTACATGTTTTGCTATACAGGTCTCGCATAAACTTGCCCTTAATCACCCAGCAGAAAAGTTTAACCACAAAGAATAAAACATAAAGCTAGTTTAGAATGTTGAGCTCTAAAAGGCTTAAATCAATAGCTTCCAACATTGTCAGTTTTACCAATAACCCACTGTGATTATCGAACACTGAATTATGTATACAACTAATTTCTCTTAGTTAAATGAGAAAAAAAATTTTGTAGCAATAATGATTAGAAAAATTATAATGTATACACCCCATGCTCTGTATAACAGGAGAACAATAAGCAGTATATCAAATATTGGAAACGTACTACTAACGTGTTTTGAAACTGTCACATTGCTATTTCTTATTAAAGGTAATACAAAAATAAAAACAAAAAATAAAAGATGGCCTAGTGATTTTTTGAAGAAATAGCAAATACATTATAAATAAAGACTTTTAAATGAAATTTCAGGCTTAACATCAGTCATTTTATCCTTTATATAAAATATTTTCATATTAACTTATTCCTTAATTTTAAAATGACCATATGAGGTGCTGCATGGAGAAGAAAGGCCCACGACATTCACATGTCCACAGAGAACAAATATATAGTATAGTATCATTATACTATATCTCAATATAAGAATTGATTTATAAATGCACTATAATTGTATCGTGCCCTTTTCTGTGGCATTTCATTAATCTTCACATCAAATAACCAAATTTTTACACTCTTAATAACATAGAATGTCAATGTTTGTTTGTGATATAAGCTGTCTCCTATGCAATATAATCTAAAGGTCAAGAGTAAGTCTTACTACATCTCTTTTATTCTAGCCTAGCTCTACGATTGAAATTTCTGCCAAAGTATTCTGTGAGTTAAATTGCTATCTTGTCTCCAGTAGATCACTTTTAATTACAAACAATGACTTTTTTGGAGAACTAGCTAGTTATCCTATCAGTTCAACAGTTTTGCCTAATTAAATAAGGCAACTACAAATATTCTCACCAAGTAATGGTCACAGCATGTTGAGATTGCTTTCCCCATCATCATCTCATGCCAATATTAATTAGATTCATCATGTTTATCTCTACAATTTGCTAAGACTCATAACAATTAGGACCCAAAGTGAATACTTACCATACATTATTTCTACACTGAAATAACATTTGTAAAATACTACTTTGCCCATTTAGTGGATTTGGAAACAGATCCAATAAGCTAAGTAAGTTGCTTGATCTCATACACTTCTTAAGAGACAAAGCCAAGCTTTCTAACCAGAGCTGTTTGAAGTCAAAGCCCCAGTCATTCCACGCTGTTTCTCCAATGTTGGACAACCAAGTGCTGTACCTACAACAAAGTCATCAAACTACAAGGAAAAAATTGTGGGGAAAAATCGACCTCTCTCTACCATTTTCTTGCCACCTCGTGGCAGTGGCAGGAAGATGACTTTGTCATCACTCGCCTCCAACTTTGTCTGTCTTCTGCCCACATCTGTTCTAAAGCCCTGGCCCTGGCCATGCCTCTGCTCTGCCCCACACCCCTCCAAGTATTCTAACCTAATGATAGCCCTCAGAAGTTTCTATAACTTGTACGATGATAACAACAGCCTGTGGAGTTCAAACAAAATACCTTTTAATACAAGGGTAATTGTACTTCAAGGAGTTTATAAATAGTGGAAAGATAGTAACCCTGTATTATATACAAGTATCAACTACCCACTAGAAATCCAAACATTATTCATTGCAAACATGAATTAATAAAAAAAAATAAAAGGTAAAATAGAGGGTATTTCTCTTTCTCAAAGAACTTTACAATCATTAATGTTTGGTGTTTTATGGTAACAGTAAATATATCTTAATCCATGGAAATAAGAGTAACTGAAAGTGGAGTATGTCTGACCTTGGCCTTAGCACACAGGGGCTTTGATTCCCATTCTGGGTAGAGATGCCTCCTGATCACAGTGAGGATAGAGCAGGCACCATGAGATACACTGAAGCAAAGGCTGGGATATGTGGAAATCTCCCAGTTACTAGCTATCCTCTCATAATATTTGTTTCGATATAACATCCTATTAATTATAATTTCCCACTTTATAATGTGACATAATAATTTGATAGGCTTATGATACTGATGTACATGACAGAAGAGCAATCTGCAGCCCTAATACTAGGCTGCAACACAAGACTTTGCATCACATGGGAGAAAGAAGAAATTCAGGAGCAGTTCATATGAGTTGGCAGCAACCAGCCCTCTACCCATGGAAGAGCTTCAGATGGCTGGCAGATCTGGCCCTGCTTTATAGTTCAGCTTTTATATAGAATTTTATATAGAACCTTCATCTATTGTTTTATTGCAAAGTGTTCTAAGAGTTAAATAGCTGCACCTTCTTTGTTAATCTCTCTGTTAGTTGGACACTTCTTTTAAAGATCTCCGAGTGACCATTATTTGCATGAAACTGATGATAAATAAACATGTGGGGGACCTCTTGGGTTTCTAGCACTAAAAGACATACAAATGTAACCCAAGGCTGTGGCTTCCCTCAGAAGATAATCCACACCGTAGGCATCTCCAGCTTCCTTAAGTCTCTACTATCTCTTCAGCTTCACTCTTAGTTTCATGGGCTATCTTCCCAGAGGCACTGGATTTTATCGTACTTGGTCTGGGCTTTGAGATTGGAGATGTAAGAAGAAAAATGTTATGATTCAGACTCTAACAATGCTTAAGGTGTTGCTCCAATAAGATCCCAGGCTCATAACTCTTCTATCAAGAACATTATTAATATACTAAGGCTGAGTAGCTTAGAGGATTAAAGAGTTATGCCACATCCGTGTTTTATACATGACTTGAAGATAATCACATAAACTCAGGGAATAAGGAATGAGAGTTTAATTGATATCATGACTTTTAATTCCTATTAGAGGAATAAAATTTATGACTTAATTTAAAATAACTTTTCCTACCATAACCCTGCCAAGATTAATGTGAGTGATTGCCAGGATAATTAAAAATAACTGAAGAAAAGAATTCTACTTAAAACTATAACCTGGTCAAAATAATGCTATAACTGATTGTGTAAATGTAACATACGTTGTTGTTTATGTATTGTGATTTGAGAGTCTCTTATTGTTCAAAAATAATATGTTAGCTCATTAGTGAAATAAACCAGACCTACATGTGTAAATATCGTATAGTCTCCCTAATATAAGAACTCTAAATTTTTTTTCTTTCCTTACCAATATCAATTGGAAGGTGTGTCATGCCCACACACTGTGCTCTATATAACTATTGCGAGGACAATATGCAATGTGTCAACTGTTTAAAAAAAAAAAAAGTAATGTTTATTGAAAGTGTTAATGTTTAATTGTTTGGTCAATCTTATATACCTATATCTATTAATCTAAACTGATCCGATAATTAAAATATGTAATATAACCATTGTTAAATTTAACATAAATAAATATTTATTTATTTTTAAAAAGTAATGTGTTACTATTGTGATCAAATTTTCCTAATTTTATTAAGTCACTAAATCCTTCAGTTGAAATTAAAGTGACAGATGAGTAGACATCTTAGCCAATGATACATTTCTATGATCTCTAAAAATTTTCCTTTATCTTTTACTTTTTGAGTAATAAGAAACCCGAGGAGGTCAGTGCTCACCTGGGTAAAAAATATAAAGGAAAGGCTAAACTAAATCCCACAGGCTGCTGAGTTTATTTGTAACCCCCTCTGAATCTCATGCTCTTTGTTTTGATCCTTTGCACAGCCATTCATGGATATCACTGCCCAGTTCTTGGAAGACAAAAAAAGTCATTTTGTTCTGTTGCTTGTTTTTGCATGCTTCCTTGCAGCAAGACCCCTGTCGTCTAGAGCACTTCCTGGTTACCCAGAGTCTCTTCCATTGACCTTCCCAGCCTGCTTTTGAAATGAAAACAAGAGCAAAAGTGGACAGTTCACTTACTGTATCTTCACCCTCTAAAACCCAGTGGAATTCTCACTATCAGTGCTGCCTTAGAAACTGCCGAGGGTGTACCTGATTGATTAGCTTATATCATGCCAATTTCCTCCTGCTGGACGCTTCCTTCACTAAGAATATCTGCTTTTGAATTTCCAGTTGATGCATCCATCTACGATGCCAAACCATTCTGAGTGTCTCAGGCCAGAAACAAAATCAGGTTACAGCCTTAATATTATGGAAGAAGAAAACAAAAATATGAAGAACTTGCTGTACTATTTTTCAAGCACAATTTTTTATATTACGTTTCCTTCCCCCCCCCCTTTTTTTTTTTGTATCTAGTACAGTGTCTACAAGGTCTCGCCATACAGATTTGTAGTGATTCTCCTGCTTTCCACCTCTCACATGCTGGAGTTACAGGCGCACGCCCCCACGCACGCCCAGTCTTAATTGCCCATCAAAGTGCGCCCTGGGGGTGGGGCCAGCACTGTACGTCAGAAACCAAACCCCAGTTGCCGCGCTCTGGCTGAGCAGGGGCTTTAGTCCGCTGAGCTAGCTAGCCTGCCCAGGGCTTTTCTTTTCTTCTCTTTCTTTCTTTCTTTCTTTCTTTCTTTCTTTCTTTCTTTCTTTCTTTCTTTCTTTCTTTCTTTCTTTCTTTTTTTCTTTCTTCCTTCCTTCCTTCCTTCTTCTTTCTTTCTTTTTTGTATGTTTCGCCTTTTAATTAACTCACAAAAATTTCTGCAGCTGAACTAAGTCTTATTTGTCCAAAGCTTTGGTTGAGCAGGACTATTCCTTTGTTGATTTTTTTTTGTCTAGTTCATTTGCCATTTCAGCAATGCATAATATGTCCCTCACTACATTCTATTAGTGATTATTTAATTTTTAATATAAATTAATTGTTATGTTACTTATCTGGGTGTGTCAGTCTTTTCTCCACATATATCTTGCATTGTTTGCTTGACAAGTATGTAGTGACTTCCTTTGCCTCTCAATCAGTCTTGGCTTGAAATCCACTTTGTCTGAAAATAAAGTCACTACTATTGTTTTTTCACAGTTTCCTGTTGCAAGGAGTGTTATTTTCCACCCTTTCACTTTCAGTATATGAATTTCTTTTTGAATTAAATATGTTTCTTGTATGCATATTGTTTCTTGATCCATTATTCCAATTTGTGTCCTTAGACTGGTGAATTGAAGCATTTACATTGATAACTATAACTGATATGTATTCACTTATCTGCGTCATATCATTTTCCTGTTTATATAATTTAACTGATCTTAACAACATCATGTTGATTAAAGTAGTACAATCAGTAATGACATTGGGGCCCGGCGGGATGGCTCAGTGGTCTAAAGCGCCCGCTTGGGAAAGTTTGGGCGGCTTCAGGGACCGCAGTTCGATCCCCGGCACCACATGCTGCACCAGCCCTGCCCTCGGGGCGGGCTGAGCAGGCCAAAAAATGAGTGAATAAACAAAGGTCCTGAAACAATCAGTAATGACATCAAGCACAGTCTAGAAAATAACAAACATGGTAACTGTCAATTTGCCACCTTTAATAATAGATATTAAATTTAAAGTTGTACAACAAATTATAAAACAGATCCAGGGCCAGCCAAATAGCTAAGCTGATTAAAGCACCTGTAAGCAGATGCAGGGGCCAGGTGTTCAAATCACTCAGCCTGCCCCCAGGGTGTGCTGAGATAGCAATTGAGACTGGGCCTGTTGGCACGCACCTGTAAGCCCAGCTCTCGGGAGGTTTTGAACAGGCAGATCTCTACGAGTCCAATCTAGTCATGAGAACCTGAACACCTGTAGGCTCTTCTCTAAAATACAAAAAATAAAAATAAAAAACAGATCCAAAGATTATATGCAGTGTATATACCCTCAGTAGACTGATTTTTGTCTCAGGGGAAAAAAAATTTAAATGGATAGGAAGAAAAAAATGAAGAAATAAAAGAAGGAGCTTAGATACAAGGCTGAAAGATGAATACTACCCAAGTTTCAGAAACTGATGAAGCAAACAGAAAAAGAAATAAGAAAGGGGGGAACAAGAATCAAACAAACAAAAAAAAAAGCACTAAAAATAGAATTTATACTCATAAAAAAATAAAGATAATCAAAAATAAAAAAGTAAATAAAAGACAAATTTATAGATTAATCTGTGAAATCCTGTCTGTGCCTATCTTCTAGTGTCCCCATTTTGTGATAGAGTCCAGTTAAGGGTGTATCTCCACTGTCACTGGTAGATGAAAGAGGCAGACAGAGCCCAGATCCATGCTATATGATTCTAACACGCCTGGAGTAAGATTAGGGTAGATGCTGATTCTTCTGCTTTTAACTCCACAGAAATCCAGACTGATCCTGACCTCTATCGTGAGGCTGAGGACTGAGTTATTCATCCTACGACACTCTTGAGTATCTCTTGCCAGCCTTTCTATGGCAAGCAGAAACACTGCAATGACACTCCAAGATTTAGAAGAATACTTATTTACATCATTGGGCACTGATCAGAAATTTTCAAAACAAAACAGACTCCGATTTCTGATTGTGTAGGGCTTACATGGGATAAGCAAGCAGGAAGCACGGGACAGAATGGCTTGTCATTTGGATATTGGTTTGTACAATGTGCATCACAGTGACCAGCCATTTATAGGTGACAGAAGCAACAGAAACTAGAACAGGAACTATTGCCTGCACGACTACGAAAATGAAGCTGTTGCACTTCCTCCTTTTTCTCCAGAAAGTCTGTTCTGTGCTCTTACTCTGGCAAGGGAGTAAGTATCTAGGAGAGTGTCCAATGCGTCTTGTATATTCGTCAAAGTTTGGTGAAGTGTTTGACCAACTGAGCCAACTGTCCAGTTTTTCTTTAAGACAAGAGAAATCCACAGCTCTCAGGAAACAGGGAAGCAAGGACTGAGATAAACAGGCTGAAAAGACACAAAAATCAAGGGGGGGAAATAGGTATGGATCAGTCTTGTGAATGATGTCCTCAGACTTAAGCAGCAGGGCTTTGAGTGTGTTGCCTCTTCCAAAGGAACCTCAGAGGTGCTGTCCAGGTAAATTTTCCAGCAGACTTAAAGTTTAATTTCTGAACCTTGTAGAGCTAGTGGATTAAGGGACTAGTGACAAAGTGATTATTTTCTTTTCTTAACATTTTTAGAACTTTGTGGCTTGTATGTCATGTGTAGTTCTTATTTAATTAATTTTTGAGTTACAGCACTACAGATGTGAGACTATTGTCATGGCCATATCTCAGGATGATTTCTACAACAATACCCTACAAACTTGTATCTTCTTCTCAGTGTGGATAAAGAATGGAATATTGGGGCCGGGCGTTGTGGCACACGCCTGTAATCCCAGCACTCGGGAGGCTGAGGCAGGAGGATCGGTGTGAGTTCGAGACCAGCCTGGGCTACAAAAGTGAACTCAGGACCAGCCTCAACTGCATAGCGAGACCCTGTCTCAAAAAGACAAAAAAAAAAAAAAAAAAAAAAAAAAAAAAAAAAAGAATGGAATATTGGGGCTGGTAACACAGACACTGGAGCCTGACTTGCCAGCAGGGGTTCAGGTACCAGCACAGTAGCTTGAGCTTGTAGAACACATGAAGGCAGCAGGTCTGGTGACTGGAGCAGGTGTTTACATCAGTGAGATCCTCCTTGGAGCTGTGGCCTTGAGACTGTATTATTTTGCATTGTTGGTGTCAGGTTCCCAAAGAGCATCATGAAGCAATTTGCTTTACACATCAATCCTGCAGGAGAATTTTGGCCAAAATAGTTTTATCCAAAGTGACTACAAAATATCTAACCTGTCAGACTTCATTCTTAACAGAGCTACTTTCACCCATGAACAGAAGGCACTCAGCATCTGCCAGGGGGCCAATTTTTTAGACACAGTTCAATAGTCAGGCCAGGCAATCAAGGCACTGAGGTGAGGTCCAGCACAGTGTACAGCACCTGGAAAGTTAAGCCTTAGCCTACGGTGAGCTTGTCAGTTTTATGGATCAGAAGGACAGTGGCTATGAGAGCAGGAAGGCAAAGTTCAGAAGACAGTCTTTAGTGAACACTCCATGTGTTTGCACAGGTAGCACCCCGGTTGTGTCTAGGTCCTGACAGTCTGAAAAGCATCATTGTTTTCCACAAACTCAGGAATCTGGATTCCACAGAAGCCAGCAGCTCCAAGAAATTTGTGGATTTGTTTTTCTTATAGTCAGCTTTTTTCATATATTTCAGCAGAGTTTTCGTGTCATTCTGGGAAACCAGCAGTCAACTATGAGGGTGTCTCCAAAAGAGGATAAACAAGTTCTAGAACCTCTGGGAGTTGAGTCCAAGATAGTTGAGAAGAGGCTGGCTGACAGGAGCCAAGAGAGAAAAGAAGAAGGCATTCCATTATTCTGAGGGTATTATTTTCAAGTTAGTCTTCAGAGTTCTTAGGCTGATACAGGTGTGATTTTCCTCTCAGGGAGTAGCCAAAGTTGAAATTGTAGAGTTAAATGATAAGGAAGCTGACTGGTTTTGTGTAAGTGCTTCTAACTTGAAGAGGAGGCCATTTCCTCTTCAAGAAGCTATGTAGGAACTGGCTTACACAAGAAGCTATATTTTATGAGATGTCCTCTCATGCTGCAAGTTTGTGTCTTCAGAAGAAGCAACAGGCAAGAGTCTCAACTGTCCCCACGAGAGTAGTACGGGTTCCCAGTGGCCCAGCAAAAGAGTGAAGCATAATCTAGAGGACCACAACTTCAACAGCAACAAAAGAGAACTACCAAACAGAGCAAATAATTTAGCACGGGACAGAAGTAGAGATCATACAATAGGAAAACAACACAACAAACTTGAGCCAATGTATATGAGTTATAACTATCAACATAAATGAGCTCAATTCACCAATCAAAAGAAAACTGGCAGAGTAGATCAACAAAAAAAAAAAAAAACCAACAATGTGGTACATAAAAGATAGGCATTTAGGACTGAGGAGAAAGCTCCACAGTGCAAGCACCTCCCTGGCAAGCAGAAGAACCTAGTTAGATCCCTGGGACCACATGTTGTGCTGGCCCCCAATCCCTGGGTGTACTGTGGTGGCCACCAAAACTGGGCATGGTGGTACACAACAGTAATCCCAGTACTGGGGAGGCTAAAACAGGAAGTTCACTATGAGACTGAAGTATGTAAGGAATCATGTAACAAACAAATAAATGAATAAAAAGTTCAAAAAATAAAAAAGAAACACATTTAACTCAAAAATAAATTAATAGACAATATCAAAAGATGGAAAAATATTACATCATGAGACAGAAACCTAAAAAAATGTAGGGTTAGCTATTCTGGTTGCTGATAACGTCAACTTTAAAAAAATGTAATTAAAAAGAAGGTCACTACACACTTGTCAGAGGAAAAGTGCAAGAGGAAGAGCTAACAGTTATAGGTACATGTGCTCGAAATGTAGAATATAGGACAAATTTTAACAAACATGAAAAAAATCTGATGAGAAATAACATAATTGTACTGGGAGATTTAATGCCCCATTGAAACAGAGAGACAGATCAAGGACGTTACAAATGAACAAAGAAATAAGAAACTAAACAAACTTATAAAGAAATGGACTTAGTATACATTTACAAAGTGTTCCACCTAACAGCATCAAATACACATTTTTCTCAGGTACACCTGAGACATTCTCTGAAATAGTTCATGTGCTAACACATAGAACATGCTTAAGTAAAAGTAAAGCTATCAGAATTGTCCCATGCATAATACCTGATCACAGTGTAATGAAACTAGAAATTATTGAAAAAAAGAAACATCAAAAACTCTATAAACACATGAAACTAGATAATACCTTCCTGAACAATCAATGAGTAATATATGAAATGAAAGAAGAAATTAAGCAATGTTTATAATCAAATGAAAATTCAGAACAACTTACTGGAACATGTGTGATGCAATGAAAGCCTGTAAGAGGGAAATTTAAAGTAATAAATTATCATATAAGGAAAACAGAATGAGCTCAAATAAACAATCTTATACTGCACCTCAAACTTCTAAAAGAAGAAGAGCAAGTTAAGTCCAAAGGCCAAAGAAGGCAAGAAATTATCAAGATCAGAGCACAAATAAATACAGTGAAGATGAAGAAAATAATAAAAAGAATTCATGAGTTGAAAGGTTAGTTCTTTGAAAGAATAAATAAAATTGATGAAACACTAGCCAGTCTCTCTCTCTTTCTCTCTCTCTCTCTTTTTTTTTTTTTTTTTTTTTTTTTTGTCTTTTTGAGACAGGGTCTCACTATGCAGTTCAGGCTGGCCTTGACCTCATTTTTGTAGCCCAGGCTGGTCTCGAACTCACACCAATCCTCCTGTCTCAGCCTCCCAAGTGCTGGGATTACAGGCATGAGCCACCATGCCTGGCTGCCAGTCTCATTTAAAAAGGAAAGAAAAATTCAAATCCATGCAATGAGAAGCAAAAAGGGTAAATCACTACAACCCTTACAGAAATTCAAATTATCAGTTCCTATTTTCAGCAACTTTACTCTTATTGAATGGAAAATACAGAAGTGCACAGATTCCTAAATACATATGAACTACCAAAGCTAAGTCAATAAGATATAAAAATTCTGAATAACCCAATATCACTCAATGAAATTAAAAACGTAATCCAAACACTACCAACAAGATGTGCCCAGGTCCTAAATAATCCACAGCTGAATTCTACAAGAAATTTATGAAAGGCTGGCTAGAAAGCTCAGCAGACTGAAGTGCCTGCTTAGACACACAGCAGGAATCAGGGTTCATTCCCTGGCACCACAAGATATCCCAGCCCCACACCCAAGGTGTGCTGGCCATTGACACTGGCTGTGGTGGCATGCACCTATAATCCCAGTGCTTGGGAGGATGAAAACAAGAGGATCACTACAAGTCTTATCTATGTAATGAGAACCTATGGACCCTGTACTAAATACAAAATAAAATAAAATGACAAATTTAGGGAGGACCTAATGCCAACTCTTCAATAAATTGAAAGGAAAGCAGTTCTCCCAAACTCATTCAGGGAGGCAAGTATTGCTATGATACCAAACCAGAGAAAAACCCAACCAAAAAATACAACTATAGACCAGTCTCCCTAATGAACATATACACAAAAATCCTCAATAAAATAGTAGCAAACAGAATGCTCCTGGGTAAGAAATAATATTGTGAACATGGACATACTTCCAAAGTTATTATATACATTCAGTGCAGTCCCAAATAAAATACCATGAGTATGCCTCACAAATCTAGAAAAAAAAAAATCCTAAAATTCATCTGGAGCTAGAAGAAACTAAGAATAGCAAAGCAATCCTGTGTAACACAGGAAAGACAGTAAACATCACAATCCCTGACCTAAAATTATACTACAAAGCTACAAAACAGCATAGTACAGAAAAAAAAAAAAAAAAAAAAAAAAAAAAAAAAAAAAAAAAAAAAA